>JAMJFZ010001815.1:16802500-16992500 GCA_026225945.1 Cricetomys ansorgei
AATTTCATAGCAGATTTCCTCACAGAAGGTTGGAACTTCCAACATTAGTCATTAATCAAGAACATATCACTCAGCTTTGCTCATATACAAATACAATGGAAACATTTTTGCAGTAGGAATTCTCTTCTCTCAAATGACCCTGGCTTGTTCAAGTTGGTAAGAAAATCTAACCAGGATAGTCTCAGTTGAAAAAAGAAGCTTCTTTTATGAACATAAAAGCTATACTCATCTGTGAGTAAACAGATAAATATTTAGAATGTAGTCAGAAATTATTCTATTTAATAAATTATCAGTAATATGTTCCCATCTAAGACCCATGACTTCACTAGCCTTGAGTAGTTGGCTATGTTGCCAGTAGCAGATATGATTTATCTCCTGTTGAGTGGATTTTAAGTCCAATCAGACAGCTGTTGGTTACTGCCAAGGTATAAGTGCCACTAATGTAGACTTAGGGATAGCTTGCCAGGCAGTTATTGCTGCAGTTCTTAGACATCACATACAGGTAAGACTATTGTTTACTCCTCTCTCTTGGCAAGTTAATAGCATTTTTCAGTATTATACAAGGTAACATTCAGGGAGAAGGCATTCAAGCCAGATCCAGGTCATGTCTTGAAGTCATGTGTCTCAAGGGCACAGTGTCTTCAGCAATAGGTGTTTACCTTCAGTTTCTCTTTTTGAGCTTTTAACTACTTAGGAAACAATTATATAAAAAGTGAAGGTTAATTAAAGTACAGACTTATGTTAAAGATACAAAGATATTTAATGACCATTTTATAAACAACTACTATTTTAAGGTGATTCTAGCATATTTAGGATCCTAAGTATCAGGTGGCAAAAGTGTATAGAACTGCATGCATGAACTTTACCTAAATATTCTGTGAACTAAAGTTCTCAGATGAAAGCCTCAACTGTGTGAATAATTCCAAAAGACTGATTAACAGATTTGTAGAAATGTTACAGGCCTGGAGCCCAATAGTCTCCAGTTTTATTTAGCATGATTAATGGCTATTCATTGTCTACCTCTGTGACATCCTTACTACTAGGTAAACCATATTGTTATCAGTGGTAGCTGTCAGCACCAGATGCTTTCAAATTCTTGGCTTCTTATCCAATGAATTGAAAACAAGTGCTCACAGAGATTTCAAAGAAGTAAGATAACTTTATTAAAACAAGAAAATAGCTGGATTATAAAGGAATAACTTTCAAGATGCATAGTGAGTCACATAAGTGAAGGTACTGAAGGGTCCCATGTCATAAAGTAGGGTTTCTTTGAGGTGTCTAAAGAAAAGAGGGCAAGTTAGTAAGGAGCATAGTTCAAGTGGTTCTCTATTTTGGTTGATACATTACGTCTTGTATTAATTTTACCTACAACCTACTCATGTACCTTCCCAAAACGCATCTGATTTTCACACCTACTTATGTATAGGCATGATACATAAATAATGGATTCTTTCTAAAAGTTCTAAAGACAGAACAGGGTGGTCGTGGCACTTGCCTTTTATCCCAGTACTCAGGAGGCAGAGGCAGGCAGATCTCTGTGAGTTCGAGACCAGCCTGGTCTCCAGAGTGAGTCCCAGGACAGCCAGAGTTACAACACAGAAAACTTGTCTCAAAAACAAAAAACAAAACAAAACAAACAAAAAACCAAGCAAACAAAATAAACAGACAAAAAGTTCTATGGGCAATGTTTGCATTACTGTTCTTACACCCCAAACCTCTTTAGGTTCTACTGGCCCGTTTACTGTTCATACTTTAATACACTAATAGAAACTGTCTAAATTTGATGATTATGAGGAACAGTGATATCTATGCTTCAGAGATGGGAGCAAATGTAGTTTGATCCAGGTATGGGAATCTGAGAGGCTTAAGGCTGCTAGGAGCAATGTTGGGAGAGAAGTGTATATACATAGTAACTTCAGGTAAAGGAACTAGGCTACAAAGTACATCATCTGAAGAAGGAAGTAGTGTATATAACTTGAACCAAGCACTGTACCAGACTACTAAACTTTCCCCTATGCTTGCCTGCCTCACTTCGGAATATATTAATAGAAACTGATTATACAAAATTAAAACTTCATAAGGTAATTATTAAAATTAAATTTAATTATTAATAAATATTTATCATATAATATACATTACTAGTTTGTATTATTATATATCATATATATAACAGTGAAGGTATTATGTTAATGTATTTATTATTATTTTATTTATTATATATTAAGATGGACAAGATAACGTATAAGAATAATATATATAATACAATATAATATAATAAATATTTATAGTAAATTATAAATAAATTAACAAATTAGATTTTAATTAAAATTAACATTTCAAAATTAGAGCATGATAATATATGAGGGCTACAACATATGTTTTTCTGCTTTGTAATATTCTATGTCCTTGATTACTTTCTTTTCCTTTTATAAAGATTATGACCAAAAACAAATTGTAGAGAAAAGGGTTTGCTTCCTTACATGTACAAATCATAGTCCATTATTGAGGAAACCCAAAGCAGAACTCAAACAGAACAGGAACCTGGAGACAGTAGCTGAAGTAGTGACCATGAACAACTGCTTATAAATCTACACTCAATGGATTGTCCAGTCTTACACATCCAGGACTACCTGCCCAGGAGTGGCACTTTCCACAAAAGTCTGGGTCATCCCTCAAAAAAAATCACTAAGGAAGAAAATGCCCTGCAGATGTGGCCACAGGCTAATATGATGGAAGTATTTTCTCAGTGAGATTTCCTCTTCCCAGATAATTCTACATTGTGTCAAGTTAACAGAACACTAACCAGCACAATTCCTCCTGTGTGTCTTAAAAATGCCTTGATTTATGATTGCATGTTTCCTGTTACTATCATGGGTGAGAGAAACAGCTCTCACCTCAAAGAAGTAAAAGAGATAGATTACTTTAGAATCAAGTATGAGTGACTATCACCCAAAAGCAGAATTAGGTTTTCCCAAGCATCATGTTGTAGTAAGGTAACAATTTTATGAACCTTTTACAGTAACATGACAAAGTCACCAAATACAATGGTGGAAACATCAAGTAGGTAGGCCACAGCAGAGTTGGGAGAACTCTGCTATAGGCCTTATATGCTGGCTAGCAACATTCTTAGCACTGTTGTGGTTGGAAACTAAGGGTCTGCCTGTGCATTGCAAATAATTCCCTAAAGATCACAAATATGTTAGATCATATACTGAGGAAAGCAGTACATGGCTAGTAAAGGAGCAAATGATCTCCCATGATAATTTGAATGTTGACTTTATAATATTCCAGTCTCTCCACATCATTGAAGTTCTGAGCAGTCAATCAGTCAATCTGAGCAGTCAACCTTTTCACAACTTCTTTCCAGGAATTTTCTCTCTCCCTCTCTCTCTCTCTCTCTCTCTCTCTCTCTCTCTCTCTCTTACATACAGACACACACACACACACATACACACACACACACAGCAAAAAAAAAAATCCTTCAAAAATTGTCACCATGTTGGAACATGATATGTGAAACAAATTGAGTCTATGTTCTCAGGCAATAGTCAAATAGTCACTAATATTTGACTCCAAAATATGTTGTTATTTATTCTTCTTAATGTGAGAACAGTCTTCATATGAACAATGCAAAAGTTGACAGAATAAAGACATGTGAGTATAATATATATATAACAAGTGTTTTATGTGTGTATGTGTTCTTTCTACAGTATTGCATCTGGAGTTTTATCATATAAAATGGCAAAATCATCTTGATATCTCTGACATTTGCAATCAGTACACTTTATATGAGAAGCATACATTTGGATAGCCTTGCTATTTAAAACTTACTCTACATATTCTTGCTTTACTTAAACAAGAATTTTGAGGTTGTATATTCATAAGAGAGAGCTAAAAATCAGAAAATGGCTCTATTTGTACTTGTGAAAACTATTTAAAATGTGTAAATGTTTTAAAACCTTTGTTTTTGTAAATAATGTAGATCACTCATCATACCAAATCCAAAGATTTTAAATTTTGCTTAAAAGGTATCCTTCCTCTCTCTCTCTCTCTCTCTCTCTCTCTCTCCCTCTCTCTCTCTCTCTCTCTCTCATGTGTGTGTGTTTTGTAGCTGTGTAGTTATGTGCTAATTGTTACGAGTTTGTTTGTATGTTAAGTGTATTTCTGTTTCCTAGATATGTAAACCTTCTTAAATCCAAAGCTTTGGAAAACACATTACTAAACTGATGTCATTTAAATAAAAATTATTAGTGGTACTTTTTTACAGGCTTATGGTACATGACGTCTTTTTATTCTTGGAATGCCATGATGCTATCTGACTTAGCCCAGAAGCCATTCATGACATCTAAAACAGAAAAATACGGTGATATTCAAGCCCGTGTTAATGGTAGTAAAGAGCTATTGATAAAATCGGAAAAAAAAAGGAGTTAGGAGACCTTCTCCTTGCTGCCTACTATTGTACTTACTCCCCACTTGCAAGCCGTCTTGGACAATTCTAGATTATATAGGGAGCAGATGGCTTACTGAACAGGATATTTCCACATCTACTATTAAGATCAAAATCAATGATTAGGTGCAACTTTAAGGTACTGCAATTATTTTCATGTTTCCCCTGTTCCTGTGAGTAACCATTTACCTGTAAACCACACATAAGCCTTTGAAACATATTGATTTGGTAAACTGGACCCTGTGAAATCATGTTTTGGTCTGTCATTGTTAACCTCTGCAATTAATAGATGTTTGTCTGTATCTCCTGAGAAAAATTAACACAATAACTTACATCTGTGCATTTCTAACTGTACCATCTTTAAACAACTTATCAAGGTATGCCATACTACAGTGCATTCGAGGCAATACCAATCTAATAATTAAAGGTATTAGACAGTGGTCATTTAAGGAGTACATATATCTAAAACAAATTTTCATTTTTTAAAGAAAAATTTTAAAAAAGAATTCTGAATTACAATATACCATTATTGAAAATTATGTCACTCTTTAAACCACAAAATTTAAATGTAGTTCTAAAAAACATAACAACTTCAATGTTCTCATGCTTCATCAATAATTATTATTGTCTTAAAATGCTATTTTGAATGGAAATAGTCATTCTATATCATTTATATCAGTAGTTTTGATCTTGTTCTAAAGAAAAATTAAATTCATGAAAATTCCAAGTACTTACTTTCAGCCTATATTTTCTTTATTTGCAATTATGTTTGTATTTTGTGTTTCTCTTGTAAAATTCTGTTTTCCTATTGACATTATGCAGAAAAAAACTCTTCCAACAAAACAACTATGCAGCATTCCTGAGATGGTGGACATAGCACAGAACAGACAGCACTACCCTCGGGGCGAACTCAGCCAGAGTACATTCACATAAGCCCACTCTTCTTATACCTCTTTGCTGCTGGAATCTGACCTAAAAGGATATTTTTATTGGTGTAAGTCATTAATTACCCTTTCTACTCAGGTAGGATCACATCAGAACTGAGACAGATTTCTTCCCAAAGATGAATATCAAACCATAAGATTGTTAAACATCGTGACCACCTGAGAAAATTGTATAGAAACAGGGAAGAAATTGTCACATTCAAAGTAAACTCACACTGGACATGAGGGCACATATCTGTAACCTGAGCACTGAGAGGCTGAAGCAAGAAGATAATGAGTTTGAGTTCAACCTGTACTACATAAAAAGACCCTTGTGTTGTGAATGACTGTCCTTCTAGCCAAGCAACTGCAATTTTGGGATGTTCAGATGTGTCTACTGCAAAATCCTCCCAGTTGGGCTTCTTGACTATTTACATTCTCTCATGGAAGTATGGGTAGTCTCATGAGATACTAACCACCTGGTATATGCAAATCCGCCTTAATTTCACATAATCTTTGTAAGGAGCTAGAACAGTGTTTCTCATGTTTCTTAATGTTGCAGCCATTTGATACAGTTCCTCATGTTGTGGTTGATCCCCGACTACAAAATTGTTATGGATGCTACTTCATAACTGTAATTTTGTTACTGTTAGGAATCATAATGTAAGTATCTGATGTGCAGATGGTCTTAGCTGACCCTTGAGGAAAGGATGTTTAACCCCTAAAAAAAGTTGTGATCCACAGGTTAAGAACTTCTGAGCTAGAGTATATACGCCAGAAAAGACAAGAGGAGAGGTATTCATTCCATCTATGTAATTACAGGGAAGCACTTATCCTTGATGAGCATAGGTTTATCAGGGGCAGCCTATTGGAGAAGGCATATTCACACTTCTGTAAGCAACTCCTCACCTACGCTGTATAAGGAAGCCCGATAAACTCACTCATTCTTCCATCAAACTTTGACTGGATTGTATCTCCATTTGTCATTAGGAGCTTGAGGAAAATTAAAGACTTTGCTTATGTCTCCTGAGAAGAAATTTTAGGACCACTCTGTTTCAAATCCAACATCAAAAATGGAATTACTTATTTACTTACCCTCTAAAATTAAGCAACGCACAAAGCTTATGGGACATGATCTTCTGCATGGTTACTTGACACTGAATAATGTATTTTTCCCATTTTAAAATAATTGTTTAAAATTTCATATATGTATGCATGTATACATTATGCATACAGCATTACTTCCAAATTTTCCCATGTCCACTTCCCACATCCTTCTCAAATTCACATTTTTTTTAAAACTATAATTGTTTTACACACATGTGAGCACACTTGCATACACATATTGTACACACATGTGCATATTGTGGGTATGGACATACAAGATGCTGAGTCCATTTAGTGTTGCTTATATGTACATGGTTTTACAGCTGATGACATGGCGTTGGATAACCAACTAGGGGGTCATCCTTAGGGTAGAATAATTTTCAAACTTTCAACAGTCACTCCTTGTCTGTAGTTCTTTATTTAGAGGTGGATTCTTGTGAGATTACCTCATACCATACACTTCAAACACAGGACTTGGAGGAATCACGCTGAATCTGACCCAGAATACTCCTCCTTGAGGAATAACTATCATAATATAGTAATACACAATGCCAGTGGGCATAATCAATAGTTCTACCCAACTGTAATGCCTATGAACCACAGCAATGACCAGTATGATGAGATATCTACAAAAATGTAATATTGGCACTTATCACTAGGTGGTAACAAACAAGAGTCTAAATGGACTTAATGCCCATTCAATAGGAAAGAATTCATGCTTGGTACTATAAACCTAGTCAACTACCTATGACTAGTTAGGTTATGAATCCTAAAGGAATATCATAACTGCTGCTTTCCTATCTCCATAATTCCTAATTGCATTCTAAATCCCTATCCTTACAGACACAGACAAGTGTAGCTCTCCTCTTTGATCAAAAAAACTTCTTTTTGTAGGAGATGGAAAACCTTACAGGAAGCCACTATTGGCCAGCCGCAAATTCTCAAAATACAGAGAACTATTCACCATGCGGTACCCAGCCCAGTTGATAAATCTGCAACACAACTTATGTCTCAGGAAATATTGTGGAAGAAGGGTCAGAAAGATTTCAATATCCAGATGTCCAGGACATCTACTACAAGACTGTGCCATATATATTTGACATTGATATGAAAACTATATCCATAAATTTTAAACAATATGGTTTCCTAGGAGTCAATTTTTATTTATTGATTGATTGATTGATTGTTGTTTTTGTTTTTCGAGACAGGGTTTCTCTGTTGTAACACTGGCTGTCCTGGAACTCACTCTGTAGACCATCACAGAGATCTGCCTGCCTCTGCCTCCCAAAGGCATGTGTCACCACTGCCCAGCCCTAGGAGTCGTTTTTAATAGTTCATATCCTGGGACTATTTTATAGAAAATGTGAGCCCTTATATAACTTATTTATTCAGGTATCTCTGGTTTGGGGATCCCTATTTTTTTTTTTATTTTGTAGCAGTGCTTCACTTTCAGGCTTAGGCACTTGCCTATTTAGCTTAAATTATTTAGATACTAAATGATGTAACTTTCTTACATACTAGTTAATTTCAAGACCAGGTAACTTACAAAAGCGTACTGGCTGAGATCCAAATTCACTCAAGATTGAGGAATGTTCAAATGCAAGAGGAAAATTAAAAGAGACACTTCAAAACTACTTTTGTTTAAAATGTATTAACTACTGATGTGTGCGATTCTTTTGGCTACAAGATTATCAACTTTTTTTTTTCATTCCAAAATGAGTGTATTTAACATGAGTGCAGGAGGCTAGATCTTGAAATTAACCTCAATAGAAAAGATACCAATGCCTTTGCTCTCTGCCTATTATAGCAATAGAGCTATAGATAAAATTTTCATGAGGTCTAAAATAGTAGATATTAAAAAAAAAAAAAACTCAAACCCAATTCTTTTCTTTTTCAAGAAAGGACATCCCTCACATCCCATTTTATTTCTATCTATATTAGAAGAGAAAATCTATCTGGAAACAGTCTGGGCTTTAGATCTCCATCATACGGAAAGGACAAATGATCTCATCTCACATAAACTCACAAATATTCTAGCCTTTATCTCATGGCTTAATATGCATTACAAGATAGGCACAGTTGTAGCAGGCATGGACGGGAGGAATTAGATTTTTTTTTCCTTTTGCTACCATATTAGTTGTTGTGGGCCCATTTGTGTGCTAAACATATGTCTCACAGTTATATGTCTTCTAGAAAACAACAGGAGACTAATTTCAACAAAGCTAATAATGCTAGTGATAACATTGATGATGTTATCTTGGTGATAACATTTTTTGAACTCCTACTCATGCGTTCATAATTGTACCATGACTACCATCATAAAGCAAGGATACTTAGCAATGGACAAAGTTTACTATAGATAGTGTCTCATTAATAACTGAAAATACTAGACATTGGCACCTAAGGAGTAAATATGCAAACAAGTGTAATATACTTTATCTTAAAAGAAAAACTTTTTCATTTAGTCTTAAAAGGCAAATTAAATGGAAATTTATATATAAACTAGCCTATGATTGGCAAATTATATCACTCTTCAAACTGAACAAACGAGAATGTATTTCTAAAGCAAAATTAAGAATGATTGATGGTCCTGAAATGCCTTAAATTCTAATTATCATCATAAAAATATATGCAGTGGAAATAAATGTTTTGTAAGTGGCTAAGCTTTCTTTGATTTGGTTTGTAATTTCTTTATAAAGCTTGATAGCTGCTTGAGTTGAATTTCTGCGTAAGAAGAACAAAATAGCTCATTTCTTTCAATTAGGAACTTAATGTATTTTGGAGGAGTTATAGAGTGCGAAACATAAAATTGACCTTCAAGGAGGAATGAACAAGGAAAACTTTCTATACAACCGTTCCAAAAAGAAAAAATGTAAAGTAAATAGAATTGGAGGAGAAAAAAAAGTACAAAAAGAAAGAGGGATTCTTTAAGTCTTAATAGTCTTAAATTTTAATAATTGAGTCTGTCCAAATGGATCCAGGCAAGCTATGTGATGTCATAGTACAGCAAAATGACATCATAGGAAAGCCATTTGACACCACATAGAAACGTTTAAGCATCTAAGTCCTTTATAACATGATTATATTTTTGTGTGCTTGTCTATCAATCTACTTCACTTTTTTGGTCACATCTTGAAAATAATTTTACCCTTTACTTTATGTAGTAATTATTGTAAAATTATTTTCTACTTAGTATATTTTCCCAATCATATTTATTTCTTTGTACTTTTTGGGTTTTCTATTTTACTTAGCATCTTTGATCACTAAGATTTAAAATGTTCCCAAATACTTTTTTAAATTATTCATTTAGTTTAGGTTTTTGTTTTTTGTAGTATTGATTTTTAGAGTACTTTTAGATCACAGCAAACTGGGCAGAAATTACCTGATTGTTATGCTGCCCATCACGTGCATAAAGTTTCACTTTTATAATTGGATACATAATTAATCACATTATTCTTAAATATTGAATTAGGTATAGATTTTCCATAATGCAAACAAATCCAATTAATTTCTTGTGACTGTACACATATTGCTGTGAGTTGTCAGTTCATATGGCAGAAGTATAGAACATAATGAATGTAGATCTTTTGACCAGCAGCAAATGCTACATATTTTAAAACAGCCTCTACTTCTTGGCTTCCTAAGGAGCAGGGTGTTCATTGTTACTAATAGCCAATAGGCAGAATCCTGTCTGATAGAGAAAGAATCAAATGATTACTAAGTTAACTTTTAGTTCTTAAGTTTAAATTATCATTTAAAAAAAAAACTTGAGCTAACATCCATGCACTTCTCTAAGGAAATGTTTATTTGAACATTTGGATTTATGCTTCCAAGCCAAATTAAGAACATGTTCATCTTTTGGAGGGCAAAAGAAGCAACTATTCCCCAGTGTTCCTGAGTACTATTTTTCTCTTCAGATTTTGTGTGTTCACAAAGCCTATCTTTCCACAGTTCTTGCCAAAGTAGTTTTATAACAACCATCTTGGCAATAATGAAGGAATTCTAAAGAAACATTTGTGCCTGTTACTTTGACTATCAGAAAAAATGTACCCTAAAAAAATGAAATTTCTTCAGGAATATTATTTTGGGAGAAAGGAAAGGTTGGAAGCCCTGGTGCCAAGATACAGAAGAAGCTCATCTCCTAGAAGATATTTTACACAGTGGCTTTAAAAACTAACTTTGCTTTTTGTATAATATATTTTGCTCATGTTTTCCCCCTCCTTAGTTTCTCTCAGATCTCTCTACCCACCCAACTTTTTTCTCTTTCTCTAGCTCTCTTTCAAAACCAAAAAAGAACAAGAAACAAAAACAACAGTAATAGAAGAGCAAAAAACACCAATCCACCCTTCCCCAACAAAATCTTAAAAAAAAAAAAAAAAGCCAAAGCAAAATGAAACAAAAAGTCTATAAAATACCATGGAATTAAGTTTTTATTGGTCAACTACTCCTGAGCATGAGGTCTTCCCCAAGATATACTTGATATTCCCAGTGAAAATCCACTGGAATAAAATAATTTGTCCTTTGCCAGTATATATTTGCTCTATCTAGCTCCTTGGTTAAGGGTGAGACTCCATTCCCACTTTCTCTCCTCAGTCTTGAGAATCCATCTAACATGAACCTATTCAGGTCTTGTGTGAGCTACCACAGTCTCTGTAAGTTCTTATGTATATCATCACACAAGCCTGGAACACAGTTTCCTAAGGAGTCATCCAGCATCTTGACTCTTACAATCTTTCTGCCTCCTCTTCAACATAGATCCCATATCCTTGAGGGGAGAGGTTGATGAAAATATCCCATTTAGGACTGAGTGCTCCAAAGTGCTCCCCCTTCCACTGTCCTGTCATAGAACTCCTTGCTAATTCCCATCTACTGCCAGAAGAAAATTCTATGGTGGTGACTGAAAGAGATACAGATCTATGGATATAGCAAAATGCTAGGAGTTATTTTATTGCTATGCTCCTTTAGCAGAATCGATAGTACTTGAATTTCTCCTCGGCCTCTGAACTATCTTGTTGGAGGTTCTTGATCACTTTAGCAAGGATGGAGTCTATCTCCAGGAATGGACATTAAATTCAAGCAAAAAGTGGTTGATTACTCCCATAATATTTGTGTCATTGTTGCATCAGTGTATCTTATATGTAGACCCTCACTGAAGGTAGCAGAGTTTATAGTTGAGTTAAGATTGATGATGGCAATCCGTCCTACCTATACTTACCACCTCAACTCCACCATCTCCTTCAGGGAGGCCTGATCCTGTGGGCTTGACTATATGTACCTCCTGTTCTCTATTTAAACCTAAACTTCATATGAGGACCACAGTTGGATTCTTTATTCTACCTTATTCAATGGCATGTTTTCTGCTATCTTTCTCATATAGCCCAAGACCTATCTAGGGGTGACACCAACCTCACTGACATGGAACCTCCCACATAAGTCAACAGTTGTCCACCAAACAGGGCCACAGGCCAATCCTATTCAGATAATTCTTCAATTGAGTTTCCCTTAGATGACTCTGGACTATGTCAATTAGACAAATGAATGTAATCAGGACAGCTTCTAAACCAACCATGTTAGCCTCAAAATTAGCATTTGATATTGTATCAGTATACACTTTTTGCCTATCAGGTTAGTATTATAGCATGAATAGTCTACATCTTGGTTAGATTGTTGAGTTTCTTTCCCAAGCATCCTGAATGGCCACCTCTGGACGATGTATATATCTTCTGGACTATGAATACTAGCATATATGGAATTTCCAATGCTGTTCCAATTACAACTTGGATTTTCTGTGTCTTGAAGTAAAAATTCTGTGGTTGTCTTAAGTAATGAGATCTTAATAATCTAGCTTAGTGATTGAATGTTATGATGAGTTTTAATTGTCAACTTGAAACAATTTAAAATTATCTGGGAAGGAGTTATCTAGATCAGGTTGACCTATGTACATGTCTGTGGGAGATTGTCTCGAGAGCTTTAACTGACATGAGACAATGTACCCTAAATGTGGATGGCACTCCCTGAGAACATCCCATGATGGACATAGGAGAGGTTTTTGCTTCAGATCATTTGCCCTTCTGTCTCACTGGCACGGTCTTTTACCCTGTTGCTGCCTCTGATGATTCCTTCCCTGATATTAGAATCGGCTTCTTCAGAGTTCCAACATGGACAGAGAAGCATTAGATTTCCAGGTATTGTCCAGGCCTTCAGTGCCAGACTGTGACTGTTGAGGAATGCATCATCACAGACTGAGTAACTTCCAGGCTCTGGGTCTCTATGATTGAGACAGCTGTTGTTGAACTACTCTGACCTCATTATGTAAGCCAAACCAATAACTTCTCTTTAAAAAATATTAATTCTATCAGTTTATTTAGAAAACCTTGACTTACAGAGCAACCAAGAATGATGGAAAAATATTACATTCATTTTGAGATTGGGGACCTCCCTGGCCCATTTCTAACTGGGATGCATCGAGCACCAGTCACTTAAGGTTTTATTTAAAAGCCTATTACTTCAGCATGTACCACCCATGGAAGATGCATGTGTTTCAAACTCTCTTAAATCTTTTAGTTATATTTTTAGTCTATAAGGTAATTTCTGTGTGACTTTTTTTCATGTATCCTTAATTTTGATTAACCCACTCCTTTGCCCATATTTCCTCCATCACCTATTTAAAACTTTCACACATAGTGTCTCCCTAGCTTCCTACTTTCTGTGTTCACTATGTTACAGACCTCTTAATTGCCTCCCATGTCTCTTTTCCTGATTCCCAACCTCTGCAGATACACCAAATTAAATAGAGATATCTAAAAACCCAAGGCTAGGGTGTACATATATGAGAAAGAGCATGTGGAGTCTGTCTGTCTGGGCCTGGAATATTATTTCACTCCATTTAATATTTCTATTACTATATATTTTTCTAAAAATTTCATTTTTGAAGGCTTAGTAGAGTTTCATTGTGTGTGTGCACCATAGTCCCATTTTCTCTCAGTTTTATATCCACATCTATTCTTTTATTCCTTCATGTTTTCATGTAGAAAATGTGAATAATAACAACAGTTATCTGGCCAGGTTGTCCAAGGAATTGGGATACACATGGACCAATTCCTAATACTGGCTAAAATATCCAAAAGAAAGCTGTATAATCTAATTTTCTTTATTTTCCTGTTGTACACTACTCATTACCACATCAAATATTTCTCCAAATTACTCTGCCACTATAGAGTTTTAAGCATTTATTTTTATCTTCTAGACATTTAATTTGGGTTGAAAACAAAGCATCCATTTCGCTGTCTTCACTTAAACAGCAGTCGTTAAAAATAAAAGCATATTCATTAAAAAAAGCTAAAAGGCACAGACTATATCAAATATGAATTCATATAAATCTACATCTAATTTCTCCAAAAATTAAGTGTCAGACAAAAGAGACAACAATATGCTTCTAAAGTTTTATATAATGATTGTTTTATTATTTTTAATTGAAGTGCCATTATTTGTCTTTTATTGTAGGATAATGTAGAGTTGACATTAACTTACTTAAATATTTTTAGGAAAGCATAGATATTGTCCATTTGTTTCCTAGCATAATCTATTTTACAACTTCTGAAACTTACCATTCCCTAATAGAAAGTGTTTGGCTCAATGTGTATTTACTCTTATGAATGCAGACCTTGCTAAGATCATGTAGGCTTCATTCACAAAACGGAAGTTATAAAACTATGGTCCTCTGTAGAATATTTTTGTTATAATAGTTTTCATACTTTTATAATGGATATATTTTGAATATACAATATTTAAATCTGAGCAATATTTTTAATAATATCCATTACCTTCCCTTTCTTCCCTCCAATCCCTTCCATGTCCCCTCCCTCCAGCACCCCTAGATGCAGCCATGTTGACAGATTAAAAGATCAAATATTCTGTTACATTGTTGACACATAAGTAGAGCTTCAGCTTGACCTGAATGCTGGTATTTCAAACTGGAATCACCATGGTCTCCCTGATTAACTCTAGTTAGTTTTGCTTTCAGTAGTTTCTCAGTATAGTATATAGTACATATATAATATACATATTACATATACACCATATACATATATATGTATATATATTTCATATACATATATATCATATACATACATGCAAATATGATATATATGCCATATACTATATATATATATATATATAAAATAAATACTATACTATATATATAAAGTATATGCTATACTATATAAAATATACTATATTTATTATAGTGTATATACTATATATACTATATATACATACGTGTGTGTATGTGAGCATGTATGTGTATAGTATATAGTATATATAGTATATAGTATATCAAAAAAAAACTGCTGCAGAGATGTTTGGAGCTCTATGCCAGACAATGTGGTCAAAATTGCAAGAGCAAGTCTATCATCTTTGTATTCCTCTTTTAAATTTTTGACAATTCTCTGAGTATGTACAATTTATTGTGCTCATAAGCACTACCCATTTCCCTCTCTTATCCCCTCCCACTATTGCTGTTTCATTTCTTCTTAACAAGTTGTCTCCCTCTTACTTTCAGCTCTTGTTTATTTCCTATGTGAAGATGGCCAGAGATGCTATGTGTTCATGCTTCCATTGGCCATGTCACATGCGTAAGACAGAGTTTCATAGCACTCTTTTTCTGTCCTTGGGCTCTTACAATATTTAAAACACTTCAGACATGATGTTCCCTGGGTCTTTTGGGGAACGGTGATATAGATGTCCCACTTAGGGATGAACTCAAAACAGTTAATGTATTCTGGTCACTTTGACTGCTTATGAGTCTGCATAAACTATCACTAACTGCAGGAAGTAGAAAAATAGGAAGAAGAGGAAGAGGAGGAGAGGATGTGGAGCAGGAGGAAAGGGAGGAAGAGGAGGAGAAGCTTAAGAAGAGCTTGGCCATGTCTGAGAACACCCCTATACTACAGGTATAATCATTAACTCTTAGATGGCAGTTTGAGATGATATCCCTTTAACAAAACCAATAGTAATATCTATACTAGGGCCTGTGACTCCCCAGACACAGGCCTTTGATGAGGTTTACAGTATCATACACCTGTTACATAACACATATCAGGTCTCAAATCTGATTAGAAATCAATTGGCTACTCCAAAGACACTCATGCTATTGCATAATTGGACATATTATTCTTCACAGGGTAGAATTATAAAAAACAAGATACACAACTAGGTAACACCAGCAACAACTTTTCTGTAGCCCACATAAGCAATAGATTTCTTTATGGATTTTTGTTTCTGCTTTAGCTTTGGCTAATCTTTACCCCAATCCAAATTTTTCTCCATTTGCCTATCCCAAAGTTTGAAGCTAGAATCCACATACCAGAAAGAATATATGGTGTTTGTCATTCTGAGGCTGGATTATCTTATTCCGTATAATACTTATTCCATATAATTCCGTATAATGGAGATTTCATATTTTTATTTTTTCTTTAATGGAGAATAATATACCATTTGTTTATCTATCACAATTTCATTACCCCTTCATCAATAGAGGGATAACTTTATAGCTTCAATTTCCTGGGTATTGTAAATACATAAGAAATAACTGTAGAGGCACAGGTAGGAGGAGTTAGATGTTTTGTTTATCTGCCCAGGAGTGGTATGTCTGGGTCATATAGTAGGTCTATTGTGGCTTTTTTAGAGGCCTCCATGCTGGTGTCATTGTTGGTTGCACTAGTTTATACTCCCAGTGAACAATGGCTTCCCCCCCCCCACCATTATCTGGCAGCATTTCCTGTCATTTGTTTTCTGGATAATAGCCTTTCTGACTGGTGTGAGATGGAATCTCAAAGTAGTTTTAATTTTCATTTCCCTCATGGCTAATGATGTTGAAAATTTATTAAAGTATTTATCAGTCATTTGGTGCCTTTTGAGAACTCTCTGTTCAGTTCTATAGTCCATCTTTCTGTTGGGTTGATTGTTTTCTTGGTATTTAGTATTCTGAATTCTTTGGATAATCTAGATATGAATCTTCTGCCAGATGTATGGCTGGCAAAAATTTTCTCCCATTTTGCCATGCTTAATATCTTTGAGGTTTTCTTGAATAAATAAAGCACTTTCTGGTTGGGATAAAATCACTTTGTCCTAACCATTGTAAGTGCCCTCTTACTGACTCATATTTTGAGGATTTATGTATTTTGCTGTCATATAAAAAATATTCTCTTGGTAAGTTTCCAGTAAAAAAAAAAAAAAAAAAAAAAACTCTGTGATCTGCTGGATCTGTAAACCGCCCCCCACCCCACCCTTTTTTCAATCTCATCCCATTTTGCAACTGGTTCACTTAGAGTAAGTCCACGTTTTTTGGGAACAATTAACAAGCCATTCAGGACACAGAGTTGGTGTAGGGTTGTAAAAGGTAAGTAAGCTACCAAAGATGAAATCCTAGGCTGGTCTTCTAAACTTCATGTGGGCAAAAAAGGTGGTCTATTTGATAAACACCTGTAGCTCATCATGTAATTGAGACATGTTAAGATGATGGCTTGTTTTGGAACAACTTGATCCACATTTTGCTGTATGAGGATGGGTGTTGTTCCCTACTCAAGTGTCTGGCTGCAGAGGAGAACATAAAAACTCCGGATGAAGAGTTGCAATGTATAAAAGATAAGTATCTCTATACCTCTGTGTAGCAGTACACCATTGTGGCAGCTCAGCAAGGAAGACATGGAGGCATTTCCATAGATGCAAACTCTGCCAGACCTCAACAGAGGGAACCACCATCATAGCCAATGCCATACTCACAGTGGAACTTCAAGCATCTAAGCTCAGGTGTCTTATTGATTCAGAATTCCTTAGGTGTTCTACTGATAGCACATGCAGATCATTAGCAATTAAACATCCCCCACAGAAATCCATCACCTGCAGACAATACAAAATACCCTAGACAGCCCCTCACCCAACAGTGCATAAAACAATTATTTTATATATAACTAAAAATAAACTTCTGCAACACTTCCCTCTAAGCCCTATATCTGGGTTGGATAGTGAAAGTCCAGTATACCAAGCTAGAAACCCTTTATACCTGAGGACTAGAAGTGGAGGCAATAGGATTGAGGTTGAGGTGAATGAGGATGCAAACTCCTCACCTGTGAGCCTTTTTGCTTCTGTTTTTGTTTTTTTTCTCCCTCTACTCTTACTGCAACATACATTGAAAAAACAGAATATGAACGATAGGCCCTTTCCTTTCAAGAAACTGATGAGCAATACATGATGACACAGTTGTTAGACATTGTCCTGATTTCTAAGGAGAGTCTGACTATCTGGAATGTAAGTCTCTGGGACATAGACTAATATTTCTCTCAAGGAAAATGAAGCTGATAAATGACTAATACTATAACCATCAGGACTTGGGCAATGTTTATGTGATACCTGCCAGAGCCAGAGAATCACTGCATTACAGATTGGCTTCTCTTGGGCATGAGACAGGCCACATACATTCACAAACCTGGCGAAGCCCTTTTTATGACCAGGATAAAAAATGAAGTTTTGAAAACTTCCTCTCAATATGGTCTTGCTCTCTTCCTTTTCAGCCTGGTTGCTGGACAAAATATTTATGATATAAACAGCAAAGGCTACTGTCAACCTGAAAAAAAGAGTAAATGTACACGGGACAGGATATTATAAACCATGACTAGAAAGCAGAACAAATAAGAGTAGAAGAGGAAATATCGACCCAGGTAAGGCACCTAGAAAAGAGAAGTGACATGATTTGCTACGTGTCAACACCCCAGAAGAAAGATAAACAAACTAATGAACTCCCAATACACTCATAGAATAAACCAAAGGCTAAGTAGAACTTCCCACATTGTCCCTTTTATCTTAGAGAACAGGGTGAAGAATTCCCATTCTGTGACTTTCTTGGCTAAGGTCAGTGAGTTTCCTTCTATACCTGTGATTAGCATAGGAGTCAAGGTCACTGTCTAGTTTGGGCTATAGAAGCAATCAGTTAAAGGCCTCTTAAGGGGCTACTTACTGGTCTCCTAAGATCATGGAGAACGTATCTTTTAGATGTAGGTACTAAATGTGTCCTACTACATGGCAGTCAATAACCAGGACTCCCTGGTAGTTATTGATAGATTTATGATGATAACCTGCGGGGAACTGTGGAGATGACCTGACCCAGCTGACTTGAGAGACATGTGTCTTAGGTTTCTCAGGTAAGAGCCCATGGCTCCTGTGGGCACGGTGTGCTTACAGCTCCTGAATGAGACTGACATAAATTTCCAACATGTAGTGGAGCATTTCAAGTCACTTTGTGTTTCTCTGTGCATTGCCTTAGTCAAGGAAGGCTGAAAGCTTGAAAGAACGATTTGACATTAATTTGTATACTCTGTATAGCTTGCAGACGCCATTGTATCCTGGCAACCATCACTGTATCAATCCTGGAAATTGAAATTACATTTGGTTTCTGATTAAAGTATAAGAAATCTGATAATCTCAATAAAATATGGCACAGCATTTGCTGTGGACCCTCCAACTGGCCTGCATTCATTCTTTGACCGACCATATCAGGTAACGTTGGCTCAGTAAGTAATCATACATACGCATACAACAACCATTGGAGTAAAATGGTGTTGAGCCTGACAATTGAAAGATCACTGTTCTTCTTTCGCTATTAACATTTTAGGACTTCATATTCTATTACACAGCATACTACAGACATCTATAGAAGAGACTCAATTCAAAGTTTAGGTATCAAATGGATACCTATAACTTGGGAGAGAAACAGAGTAGATCCTGACTAACATTCCTGTTCCTTTGAATGTAATAAACACAGGATAGTGCAAGCTGTCATATGGATACACTGAGATTGTCTAAATCTTAAAAGAACTATGTTAAAATCTGTCATCAACAGCTTTCTCGTGCATTTAAAAACCTGTTGTAACTAGAATATAAAAACGTGAATAAGGTAGTACCTAAATTTCTCAGGAAAGATTGCATCCTCCTTTGGCATAGCTCATGTTATCCTGTGATGACATAGTTCCCTTTTCAACATGTCATTACCAACAGTTGTAAGAACCAGTTTATCTTTTCTTGGAATGAAAACATGGAGATTCTGTGAACTGCCCTAGAGGCCCCTATTTAATCATACTGTCTGTCACAGCTTACTGGTTTACACATGCATTCTGTTCTCCCTTCCTACTGATATGGCCTGGGTTCATTACATTGAGGATCTTATGCTAATGTGAGCAGATTATATTATCTTATAGGATATAGTAGAATGTGCGCTTTAAGTACACATGAAATCAGGATGGCCTTTACCACCCCATGGTGGTTTGAAACAGAATGCATTTTTAGGCTCAGAAGTTTCAATAGTTGGTCCTCACTGGGTGGCACTGTTAGGGTAGGTTTGGGGTGTGTGACCTTGCTGGATGAA
The DNA here is from genome assembly GCA_026225945.1 of Cricetomys ansorgei. Taxonomy (NCBI): domain Eukaryota; kingdom Metazoa; phylum Chordata; class Mammalia; order Rodentia; family Nesomyidae; genus Cricetomys; species Cricetomys ansorgei. The sequence goes on from JAMJFZ010001815.1 coordinate 16,822,395, forward strand.
ATATAGCACTAGGACTGGGCTTTGAGGTTTTATAAAATCACAGGCCTTTCCTAGTTTACTCACTGATTGGCATCTACGATTCGAGATGTGAGCCCTCAGCTTCTGCTCTAGCTAGTATATCTGCTGCCTTTTACCATGCTTTCCACCTTGTCAGACTTTTCCTCAAACCATAAGACAAATAGACCCTTCCTTCTATAAGTTGATTTGCTCATGGTGTTTTATAATAGCAATATATAATATCAACACACCCCCTAATGCTGAGAGCTCTTGTTCAAAAAGTTAATCTGATAATTAAAACCCATTGGGTTCTAGGCATGGAATTAAAGGATGTACACCTACCTAAACAGGAGGTAAATACACAGATTTTAGAGGGCTCCTGGGTTATTTGACTATTATTTCTCTTTTTCTGTATTCATCTTTTCTTTCTCTTTTCTTTTCTTTTGACTGATTAGTATCTGGTAAGTTTCTAGAATCTATTTTGTCTTTAAGTGCCTCCTGGTTTCCTCACATCTCTTGATACTTAATATGCAATGCTTTATGGACATAGAGGGACAGGCATTTGTTCCAGTTTTCATAATCTGTTATAGTACACAGTTTTCCCGAACCTCTGAAGAGGCTCCTCTTTTTCGCTGAGCCTGCGGTTAATTCAACTGTTTCAATACTAGATGGTGCTCTTAATCCAGGGTTGTTATAATTCCATTATTAGTGTATTGTCCCTGTGGCGACACTAGAGGGCAATCCAATCCCAGAATTGTCCCAAATCAGTGGTTTCCTGTATTGTACATAGGACAGGTCCAAATGTTTCATCTGTAGTCCATCACTTGTTGTGAAGTATTGTAGAATAGTGCCTGATTTGGGGCAAAATCTTTATAACTGTACCAGCCCTAGGGTCCTACAAGCAACCATACCACAAACACCACAGTGCCATTTCATACCTTAGCCAGAATTACAACATACCTTTCAGACAAGAATAGCAATATGGTATGATCAAGTTGCTATACAGGCTACCTACTTTTGACATGGACTTTTGACTTGGGACCAATGCTACGAGTCAGAAGTATGCTGGACAAAAAAGAAGTCTGATAGGGTAGGAAGTCTGATAGGGTAGGTCATGTACCTCTTCTATATAGGCCTCATATTTAATCATATCTAGGCCTGGGGTTTATTAGGGCTTACATTGTATTAGATTAAACCTGATAAGCACTTAGTTCCAAGAAAAGTCCCATGCTTACTATCCCGTCCTGTGCCTAGCAAATGGAATCTTGTTCCAAGATACTCCATGTGGTTGGGATACTGGCAAATGTAATCCCTTATTCAGCAAGGTGGATTCTAGGTGAGGTCACACTTTATTTTCAGTCCCTCTTTATGATATTGTGGTAGATGCCAAAACTGTATTTATAATCCCTTATCAATCCTCAATTCTCAATAAATTTGTGGTTATCATCTCACTTTGAAATGATTTAATTTTCAAATATGTTGCTATTAATAATATAGATATATTTTAGATGCATTTATAAGAAAAATGATGTATTTTTCATCATTTCAATATTTTTGTGTTTCATAGATGGAGTTCTAATTTCAATTGTTTTCATTGTTCTCATAGAATTTATTTGAATCTTACTTGAGAAAAGTCTTTCTGGCAATAATTTTCCATATTTTCCTTTTAAATTATCTCTATTAACTTTAGACTGGCAGGCTATAGAATACTATAATGGTTCTGTAGATTTTGTTTTGTCCTATTTTGTTTGAGACAGGTTTTTCCTATATAGCCAGGGGTAAACTTGAAATCATAGGCCTACTGTTTCATCCTTCATAAAGCTATAGTTACAGGCATACATTGTCAGAGAAGGCTTAAATCTCGTGGATTTGTACTTCAACTCTTTTGGTATATTAGTCCATTATCATTCTATGTACATGGTTTCTGATGAGAATCTGGTTTAGTATTTTTCTTCTACAAGACAGGAAATTTGTTTTCTTTATGTGATTTCTAGATATTCTGTGACTTTGTGGATGGCTTTTACAGCTTGAGAGTATGTATTGATGTCCATATTTTTAATACAATACAATCTGGTATTCTTCAATCTTCTAGGATTTTATGTCTATAATGAATGTTACATGTTCTCAACAATTATAACTTCAAATGCTTTCTCTTTTTGCCTCTGGCTATTTGCCTCTGGTTTCAGATTGTGTGTGTTATTTGTTTTATGATGGAGCTGGTTTTCTTGGATATTTTAATATTCTAAATTGTACTCTTTGTTTTCATTGCAGTTTTGATTTCAGTTCAGTTTTCAAGTGGTTTCCATCTTTCCTCACTCCTCTCCAGCCCGAGATGAATTCCCCAAGTTATTGCATTTCTGTCCCAGTGTTTTTGATTACAAGCAGTCCCTTCTCATTCTGAATTTCTCTCTGTGGTTACCTCACGCAACCATTTTTCCATGTTGCCTAGTTTTATCCATTAGAACACACACACACACACCACACACACACACACGTATATGTGTGTGTGTATATATATATATATATATATATATATATATATATACACTTATACATATACATATATATTTCCTATCTTATATTTTCAATATTTTTGTTCCTCTCATAGAAAACGATCTACAATGATATCTTCTTCCTCCTATTGTGGGAGATAGTTGACAATCAACTATAAATTGTTATTAGTGAATTGAAAAGAGTTTTGGAATTAAAATTCTGTAATAGTACTGGGGTGGTTTCTCACTTTTATGCCAGATTGCTTGCTTCTAGCAATAAATCAAATTATCGTTGTTTCTGCTGCTTCATACTCCAGCAGCTTTGCTCCAAGTAAGTCAGTTTCTTTGTAATTCCGTCTGGAGTCAACTATCTTGTGACATTCTGGGGTGTAAAGTCGTCATGAAACATGAGTTTTCTAATTGGTTTAAAAAGTCAGGTTTTAGTATACTTAGCTTGTTTTGTATTTCTAAGATAGAAAATACTGAGTTCAAATTCTACTTGTGTCAGAAATGAAATCAGATGTTTTTAAAACATATGGTGGGAAAAATTATGTCTCTATGCTCAAAACCAGAGAGGAGAATTCTATGCAATGAACATGTTCACAAAGTTAATTCTTACTAATTTACAGATGACTTTTGGTAGATAATATACTCACAGTATTTTACTCCATAGGTTTTATATAAGTTAAACAATACCAAATTTCTCCCATGTGTTTTATTATAATTTTACTTTATAGTTTATAGTGGATGATTTGTTGATAAACTATTATAAAGGCATAACTTTATATTTTGTGATATATGTACTCCTTAACTTCCCCAGAATTTGGAGAGAAAAATCACTGATACCTTGAGCATGAAGTAATGCTCAGATGATACTATCAAACGTTTTCAGGAAAATAGCTTGGCATTATTAACAAAATATTCATTGTTATTTTCACTAGTTTTATTGAAATCTGAGTAGTTTAAATTATAATCATAAAAGAGAACTAGCAAAGAAATAAAATAAGCAAAAAGACATAGTAAACAAACTGAAATACAAGTTAAATTGTTTTTATATCAATTGGAAAACAAAGTGAATTATTAAATGTTTATACTTTCATTAAATTCTCTTCAGTATTATCTTTCCAAAACAATGTATGATAAACCTTGTCCTATTTATACACATTACCAGGTCCAGACTTAGTAAAATTTCACACTCAAGCTTTTTAAAGTCCTAATTGGTACTTGAACCAGCACCAATTACCTCCTATTGCTTGTACACTTTTACCAAATAGTATAATAATCCTGCCCTCTTAAATGAAAAAAATTCCTTCAAGATTTATATGCTTATGACCTGCTATTGTTCTTTTCAAGCTACTGTGGCCTTCTTGGTGCATCATTCACTTGATAAAATAAATTCTCTTTTATGGTGGTACTATGTCTTTGTGTTTAGAAAACCAGTGACCTTTTCTCTCAAAAATAACTGTTTTTACAAGTTTAACCTTCTTAAAACTGAAATTGGTTGAGATATTTTGCATCTTTTCTTAACTGTAGGAGAGCAAACAGCATCAATAGCTAGAGCCATCCCTGGCCTGAAACATTGACAAGTTGTATAAAGGCTGAGAATATACTTATAGTGTCAGTTTTATTAAATGAAATGTCATTCACACTCTATCAAAGGTCAGTTCCCATAAATGTATAGCTCATATCCCAGGAATTTTTGCAGTCTCTAAGACTATCAATACAGTATGTTATGCAGAATTATTACATAAAAAATTGTCCCAGTAGCATTACTTCTGAGTATTTTTGTTTCTTTGTAGATGACATCAAATTTCTTAATATTTTCATAATGTTCTTATTTTGTACACAGAATTTTTAGTAGAATTATATTACTTCAAATAGTTTAAACTGTTCTTTGCACCCACATTGCTGGTAATAGATATTTCTAAGTACTAGTTGAATTAAAGAATGACGCTATCTTGAAACATGTACCTGCCAATTATAGGCATTATGATCTTAATCCTCTTGCTCATTTTGACTAATGAGCATTATAAAGTTTTTTTGATAATTGAAGACTAACTTGTTATAAGCTTTTCAAAATATCTACAAGTATAAATGAGACAGTTTTTCTTATACAAAGTCAAATTCAGTATGAAATGTTAAATAATAAATCCCTGCAGAGAAATATTTTATCATTTAATCCAGCAGCATGGCTGCTCTAAGGTAGAAAAAAAATGTTGTTAAACACCTTTAATCTTAGTATTCAGAAGGAGTGGTAAGAACATACCTTTAAATCCAACATTTGGGAGACAGGAAGAAGAGTTCAGAAGGAGTCAGTGTCAGACAGGAAGTGACATCTAAGATGAGTCACAATGAAGGGCAGGTAAAGTGATGAATCAGATGAAAAATTGGCAGAGTGAGTCAGAGTTGGACATGTCCAAAAGCAGGCTCTCACCTCAGAGACTGAGGACAAGACACAGAGACCATGAACCAGTTAGACAGGCAGTATGAGGCAGGCAGACTGACTGAAGCAGTGTGGGGCAGTGAGAGCTTACAGAGATACAGAATCAGTCTGAGGAATCTGAGGCATAGACACAGAGGCAGCTCAACAGAAGAAGTCAGATGGGAAGAGTGAGTCAGTTTGAAGCTGAGCAGAGCAGTTCAGTTTGAGGCAGTCAGAGAATCAACCAGAGTTTGCCAGAGTCAGATTTTGGTCAGAAGCAGTAAGCCATCTCAAAAGAACAGTTTGAATCAGCAGCTTGGAGAAGAGTTTGAACCAGAACAAGAGTTAGTTGAATCAGAATTCAGAAGGATCTAGATAGAGTGGGTCAGTCAGCAGTAACTCTCGAAGGTTGATTATATATATGGAAGTTCAAATGTTCTAGATTGTACAGAGGCTGACATTTTCCGGTTCTAAGCTTCTGATTGTAAGAAGGCTGAAATGTTCCAGGGCTCCAAGACTGAGACCTGGAATTGAATTTGTCAAAGAATAAAAAGTCCTTTGCCAGGAACCAAATCCCATAAGTAAATATTCCATGATTTTAAATACTATCTCATGCTAAAGGTGTGAAAAATCTCATATCATCATTTTCCCTCCTTCATGGAATGCAAATCTGCTTTGTCCAGTATGTGCAGGCGGAACACTGCATGTTTGTTTCTTAATTGTAGAGGAATAACTGTGTGAAAGCTAGGATTTATACTACAGAGACAACACATAAAGGCTTGTGTGGTCTGAATGGAATGTAGACACACCTTTAATCCCAGTATTCAGAAAGCAATGATGGTTCATGTCTTTAATTCCTAAAAAACAAACAAACAAACAAAAACAGCAGAAGCAGAAACAGGAAGTAGAACTCAGAATAAGTCAGTGTCATATAGGAAGGGATGTCTGAGATGAGTTAGAGTGAATGGTAAAATGACTAATCAGAAGAGTCAGTTAAGGAGAGTCGGTTGAAGAGTCAGAGTACTCATCCCAGGACACAAGCATAATATCACCACACAAAGAAGAATAAGTACAGCATAATAATTCATTTGGAGATATACACCACATTCATCTAGCAATTTATTACAGTATCTTATTTTAGTTGTTCTATTTCATTATGGATACTATTACTAATTTATATTTACCTGTGTTGGCTGACTAAGAATGGAATCCACAGGATCATATATTCAAATGCTTATCATCAAACAATGGTATTTCTTGAGAGGGATTAGGAGGTATAATATTGTTGGAATAGGTGTGGCCTTGTGGGACAAAGTATGTCACTAGGGGTGGTCTATGAACTTTCAGAAGTCTAAGCTAAGCCTGTGGCTTTCTCTCTTCCTGCTGCCTCTGGATCTGGATGTAGAATTCTCAGCTCCTCTCCAGCACCTCTGCCTGCATTGTTGCCATGCTTCCTCCCATGCTGATAATGGACTAAATCTCTGAAACTGTAAGCCAGCCCCAAATAAGTGGTTTATTTATAAGAGTTGTCCTGGTCATAGTGTCCCTTCACAACAATAGAATGTTAATTAAGGCAATACCTGTTTTAGAAATTAAATTTTGTTAAAAGTACTTACATATACATAGAATAGAGCATAGTATATATAGGATTCAGTCTTATCTAACATTTCAAACATTCACTTAGGACCCAGAAATGTATACCTTACAGATAAAGAAGGACTATTGTATTCACAATTTTTGACAAGTCTAAAGATAAGAAAAAAATTCCATGATACTTTATATTAAAAAAATGATCCTTGAAAAGTTTTAGGTCATTTTTTTTTTCTTAGTACAGTTTCTTAAACATTTTATTTCAAATCCTTAAATGAACATTTGGGAGAAAGTGAAAATGTCTAAATTGTAACTATTTGTCAGTAGGGATTAAATTAAAGTTAAAAGATTTTCTTTGGAAAAAAACAAATAGAAAATATTCACATAGAAAAAGGAAAAGTAATCACGAATTTGTCTTGTTAAATATATAACAATTAGAGCTGGTGAGAAGGCACAGCAAGTAAATGTGCTGGCAACCAAGCATGATGATATGAGTTCATTCCCTGGGACACATTGTGAAAGGAAAGAAGTGACTCCCAGAAATTGTTCTTTGAGGTTCATACTTGCACTACCTCTATGCTCTTGTTTTACTTATATTTATTTTACTTCTGAGATTATAACATAATAACAGCATTTTCTTCTTCCCTTTCCTTCCTCCAACCCTTCCATATACCCCTCCTTGCTCTCTTGCAAATTTATGGCCTCTTTTCTTCAGTAATTGTTGTTAGATACATGCATATCCATATATACCCATAAATAAAGCTTGCTCAGTCTGATAATATTACTTGTGTGTACAATTTTAAGACTGACCATTATTGGGAAACCCATTGGTGTTCTCTTCCCAGGGAAGGACTATTCCTCTGGTTCTCCAAAGTCCTTATTTTCCTGTAGTTCTTTGTGTAGGGTTGAAACCCTGAAGCCTCCTGGTTATTCCCCTCTCCACTTTGGCATGTCTACTGTTGTTGTGCTTATCCACCTCATGTTTAGGCCGTCATGTTTGTGAGACTTTATAGGGGTAGCTTCTGACATCCCTAAAGAGACATAGAAAACTCCCTGATCTTTTCTCTTGAATAAGAGAATTAAAAGTTAAGATAATATATACATAAATTACAGCTATAACTTATTTAGTTTTTTGTGATAGTTATTACTTTAGTATTTAAATACTATATAAAGCAGAAGAGTCATGTAATAATGATTGAGTCTAGATAGTCATAAAAGATAATGTAAATAGTTGTATACATTTGAAATCAAAATTGTCCTTTTTTGTCCTTTAACACAGTTTCTAGTAGAGTTAAATTAAAATAATGGGTGGAATTCATGGATTTATGGTGATGGAATGGCACAAGCTAAGAATGAGCTTGTCATCTGAATCACAAAATTCTGGAAAGTTATTGATTATAGTTTCCAGAGCAGGAAGACTTTATACATCATTTATTATTACCAGCGACCATTTTTATTACCTATATGTCAAATAAATGGAAAGTTTCATCAAGCTGAGAAGTTGTTGACAGGAGTGTATGCTAAAATTGTGCTAAATTCTATCACAAATTACAGGAAAGGGAGCTCTTGGGTGTGAGGATGAGGGCAAGTTGTACAGCAGAGGAATGTACTGACAATAGAATTACAAGGTAGAATTTATATTCCATATCTTCTTCATGTAGCTATTGATTATTTGAAAGATATTTTTCCTAGCACAGTCCTGGGATTCCACTTGTTTTCTTGTTGCTTTCAAACTAGCTCTGTCTCAACAGGCAAAATGCCTTCTAGGAAAATTGATGGGAGTTAAGCTGAATGTTGAATCTTATACTGCCTTAATGTCTTCCCAGTTGATTGTTGACTGGTATACTTCTTCAGATTAGATTCTAGAAATTAAATATACTATATATATATATATATATATATATATATATATATATATGCATATTATATATTTTATACATACATATATATATGTATATAATATATTGAAGTTATATATTGAAGTCAATATACATTATATTGAAGTTATGGAACTTGGGTAGAAAATGCTCCCCAGAAGAGCCATGGGTATATAACAAATATTCTAATACCAGGCATGAGAAGTATTCTTCTTAAAGGTTTCTCAGATTAGCCCAAATGACTCCCAAAGCAATATTCTTGTTGTGCTTCCTTGCCTCCTAGAACTTAAAGTAAGTATCTGTTTCTGAAGATACCGTGTAATTCATACACAGGACTCAAAACATTTGAGCTGGATCTGACAAGGAAGCTTTCTTCCTGAGGTCTAGCTTTCACAATACCAGTAGGGTATTAATTAATTAATTAAGAGAAGCAATCGATTTTACTACCTACCTGTGACACCTATGAATCACAACAATTATCACCATGGCAAGATATCACTGAAGATGCAATAGTGGCACTCACATTGTGGTGGTAACCTACAGCTATATAACTGGACTTAAGCCTGGCTCATCAGGAAGGAAACCATGGCTAGCCCTAGAAACCTAGCCAAATACTTGGGGTTAGTGAAGTGCTGGAACTTAAAGGAGAATTGGATTTACAGGTGGTTGTGCGCTGCCTATGTGGATATTGGGAACCAAACTCTGGTCCTTTGCAAGAACAGCACGCTCTTAACTGCTGAGTCATTTCTCTGGTACATAATTTCCATAGATTTTTGTTTATTATATATTAACCTATTGATTTGGGTGCTAGGAACAAGGCCTTTTGCATGCCAAGCAAGCACGCTCAGTCAAATTATTTTTTTTAATTTAATGTTTAAAAATCTTTCAGTAATACAATTAATAAAAACAATGACAACTCCTGAAAGCTTGCTTATTCTTCTATCAACACTGTTAAAACCATGCCTATTTCAGACCTTTTACCCATTCCATCACCCTTATCCCTTCCACTGGGGTCAGCTGCCCTTCTCTTAGAAAAGTACATGTGCTATGTCTCTTATTTATGGGTCCTACTACTAAATTCAGAGGCCAGGTGTTTCTTTCAAAGAAGCCTGTGCTAATATCTACCAAAAATATAATTTACTTGTATTTGCATTTTTGCTTCCCTGAGATCTACACATTGCTTTCCCCAACTTTTATTACTTATGAATATATATTCACTTCTATACTTGTTGCCAGTTTGTTCAATGCAGATATTTATCATAACACTTTACTATCCAAGAAGACGTAAATCAATTTGTTCTGCTCTCAACTGTATTCCCCAAGGCAGGCAAGCCCACAAAACCATTAGATGCTCATCACACAAATCTGGGCTAGGTGATCGAGGACTTCAGATAGTCCTTTTAAGTGTATGTTCTATGCTTACCTACTTGATACCCCTTAGTGCAAATTGAGTTTTTAAAATAATTTTTGAAACTTTGTTCCTGTGAAGAAAATGTAGCGCAGTACCAAAGCTATCATTTTAATAAAAACCAAGAAAACTTGTGAAGAATTTCCAGATCCTCAGAGCTTTTATGCTCTCCTTTGGGCAATACTCTTTTCAGATGTTGACAGCATAAAATTGGTTCAGCACTCAAGTCTTCTTTCTGAAGATTATTTCTATGGATAAATCAGCAGGCTGAATAATTCTTTTTCTTCTTTAGCTAGTACTGTGGGACAAGTATTCCAATTACTCCTGGTTTTTTTGTGACATTAAGTGAGGCAATTCAAGAAATCACTCAGAATACCCACTTTTAAGGTCTCAAAGTATCTTGTATTTAAACCCTGAATGCTTTCTTCTTACTATCCTTCTCTCTCTATTTTTTATTATCCTTTCACTTATTGGCATTTAAGCACAGATGCCTTCATAGAGTTAGTCATACATTTGTGTGTGTGTGATTGTGTCCGTGAATGTGTAATAAACTTTTTTTCAGAACCTCTGAAAAAGTTGCCTTTGTCCCTGTCTTCCTGTTAAGCAGAATATATCGCAGGTATTTTGACATGTTAGTTTTCAACCATAACATTCTTTTAAATATCTACATTCTATAGAAAACAAAACTAAGATATGAAGCTTGGAGAGTATGATGATTAGGTTTATTATCAATTTGATACAACCTAGAAATACCTGGGAAGAGAGTCTCAATGAAGGATTGTCTGGCTCTAGGTGACCTATGCTCATATGTATGGGTTGTATTAATTACCTTAAATAATGTGGGAAGATCCAGGCCACTTTTCTTGCCAGCATTCCCTAGGTAGAGGCCCTGGTCTGTAGCAATGCTGAGAGATAACTGATCACTAACTGGTTTGTACGCATTCGTTTTCTCTCTGCTCTTAACTGTGGCTGTAACTAGCTACTTCAAGTCCCTGTCTTAACTTCTTGAAATGATGTGTCATCACCTGAAATTATGAGCTCAAAGTAAAATTTTTCCAAATATTTTTGGTCGTGGTACTATGTCACAGCAACAGAATTGGAACTGGGACAGTTAGCATGCTACATATATTCAGCATGTTCGTTTCACTCATTTATTTTCCATTAAACTCATATGAAGTGCTGAAAAATGAAATAAAATGCAGGCTTGTTTCAGACACGGTTGTGTGCAACTGCAGTTCTAAGCTTTTGGAAACCTGAAGAAGGAGGAAGCTCAGGCAGCATAGCAAGATCTGTCCAGTGAAATGAAACAAAAGACAAACAAAATAAGCTTATGTTTAATCATTTGGAGGTAAAATAGAGTATAATGCTACACAATTAACTTGATATAAAATATTAAGAAATGCTGAGGACTGTGAAAGGAGGGCACCTCATGCAGACAGATCAGTAGCTGAAAGGGCAAGAGCAGTGCTGTGCATCGTTTTCAGGGAGCATCGCTATTTCTATTCTTTCAGACAGAAATTTAGACTACAAAAAGAATATGCAGCTTGGCCTCTGGCTTATACTTGTAATACCACCATCCGAAAGGGTATAACAAGTCCCATCTTGGATACATGTAACACTGTCTCACTACAAAAGAGAGAAAGAGAAAGAGAGAGAGAGGTAGGGAAGAGAAAACATATATGAAAGAGAAAAATGAGAGTGACTGAGAGGTAAAATTCATTATGAAATTTGATGCCGTGATGCAGGAGGAGACAATGTTTCATGCTCCATTGTTTTGTACACCCTAAGGTCACCTAAGGATATCCTACTCGTAAACAATTCCAAAGGGTTCCACTATTTCCTGTTAGCATTACATGTAGAGCATAGTCTTTTCACTTGGGCATTTGAGACTTGAGCATCTTGGGATATCCAACTTCCAAAGTAGAGCAATGACTTTCCCAGAAAGTAACAGCAAGGAAGAAGTTATTGAGGCAAGAACGACTTGGCAGTTAAAGACCAAGGCACACAAGTGTAAAGTGTATGGTCAGGCATATTTAAAAAGGCACTTGAGGATATCAGCTGGTGGTGACACCTAAATATACTTTGAAAAGTTGGATATTCCTAGACAATATAAAATTAGTAAATATCACTGGAGAAAGAATTTTGAGCCAGAAATTTGTAGTTGTGGCTGTTATATGAGTCACAAAGTAGCTCTGTTTACAAGTTTGACCTGGCCTCAGACTCAACAGTGCTCTTGTCTCAGATTCCCAAGTGCTTGGATGAATTACAGTTTGATTCAGCTTGCTTCCTTTTCTCACCCTCAAACAGTCACTTTCCTCAGATATAGGTGACATAAAAATCATAAAGTTTACATTTTAAAATATATAAATGAGTGATATTTAATGTGACAAATTATGCAACCATGATTGCTAAGCACAATATTCACATTATCCCCAAAAGAAATATTTCTCAGGACCTTCTTCCTCAATCTCCCAATAGCCGATGATTTTCAGTGTGATTTATATTGTTTGTATGGTTAATTATGTAATGTCCAATCCTACTCTAACACATAAAAGATTGTAGGAATCATGAGAACAAAGACAACTTTTATGTAACTGTTTGTGGACCACATAAGTGGATTATTCAAAAATATTATTTCTTAAATTTTGTAGTTAAATTATTTTTGAAATGGAGTCCTAACAATCCCATTTATGTTCCATTTATCTATAGTGTGTTTTAGTCTATTATTGTCTTTTTAGTCACATTTCTATGAGTAATATATTCTTCAATTTAAATTTCCATGTAAGCCTTCTCTTTTGTTTGATGAAGCACTTTACTTTGGTTCTGAGATTCATTAAACTTATGATAAAAATAGCTTTTTATGTTTTTTTAAAAATAAAATGTCTATGGTGCTTTTATTATGACATAAATCTAACCCAGAAATGAAGGTATGAAGTTTTCATAATTAAACACATCGGTTTCTAGATGTGTTCATTATTTCTCATCTTCTATAATGAGAAGTGAATTTGGTCCTTGAGGTCATTTTTAAAAGTAAAAATACTATTTTAACTATCACTTATTTTTCATCTGTTTTGGTGCAAGGGTTTTTTTTTTTGGATTATTTTACATATGATGAGTTTGGAGAAGGAAAACATTTATTTGAATGATGTAACTAGAAATGAGCTTCTGCGTTCGTTCTCACCTCACGATCTGTGCTGCTACAGAACTGTATAACAGACATAACGGCGGATTGCTTCTCAGTGAAACCTCATTTTGTTTTAAATGCCAGAACTTCGATTTCTTTTTCTGCTGATAACGAAACTATGACCATCACATGATTCCAGCTTCGAGGTGGAAAGCGAGACTCATGCAGATCAGTCTGAAGTGTTTGAGTCAGTGTGACAACAGGGCAGCCAAATGTCAGACCTTCTGCCATACAGACCATAAAAGAATGCAGACTCAATATTAGAAGGCAAGAGGTTTTTTTTTTTTTTTAAGGGAAATTTAGACTTTTTTAAATGTATCATTCACTTTAAATACTTTAATTTTTAAATAAAAACTTCCGATTCTGTATTTCTTAATACTCCATATTCTGCACTACACAACGAGGGGTAGAGTCTAGACATGTTGACTATGGAGGAGAGCTGTTAAATTTTTATTTGGCAGTAAGTGAATTACAGTGTGAGAAGATGAGCAGGGTTGTCTAAGGCAGATAGTAATTCTTTGAGAGAAACCTCAGTGGCTTTTGAATATAAAGCAAGGGGATAATTAGAGAGAGAAAACACTTTATATTGCATAAATAATTCTTCCCCTTAAAAAAGAGGTAATTCCATCTTTATCAACAGCAGTGTTTCCTAAGCCCCAAGGAAAACATCTCTGAGCTTGTGTAGGTATTGAACCTTATCATTGGCATGCAAAGCATTAGCCTTTGGCAAAAAGGGAGGAGTGAGAATTAAATCTTCAAAATAGCTTCAATTATAGCAGCAGGATTAGTGTGTACTGTTTCTCTCTGGGTCCTCACATGGATTTAAGATCTATTGCTTTTTTTCCACCATAAAGTTTTAAAGTGTCTCTTTCCTAAAGAGAAGAGCATTATCCTTAATTAAAACTCCTGAGAGAGCTTTGGAGGTCTGTAGTTCAGATTGTATTATTTGAGTCTTTCATTTAAGAATTTAAGCTCATCCTGCCACGTTTCTGATTTTGTTTCAAGATTGCTTATTTGAGGGGCATAGGAATCAATTTAGTTCCAAGTAGTTGGTAGCTTTTGATATGGTTTATAATGATACCTCAGTAGTCAGACACATGGAGAGTGAGACTTTGCTATCATTAAGAAGGGCACAACAGATCCACTGAAAATTCACAGGACTGTTTATTTCAAATATGTATGCATTAAATAAACACTCCATAAAATTACATTACTTGATCTGTAAGCACCAATTTTCTTGAAATTTTACTCAAGAATAATAATATTCTTGAAATCAAGGAAACATTTTGTGATAAGAGCACATATAAGCAAACTACATAGTCAGATAGACATATATAAGTCAAAAAGCTTGCTTCTAGTATTACATCAATCATTTCCTTTAAACAACCAACCACTAATTATTTCACTAAACTCGACCCTTTTATTTAGAAAATGCATGTTTGAATTTGATCTCTCAAGAGGCCCTGTAATTCTGCCACAGTGAGTCCTATTCTCTCCAGTAGAATACTCTAGCGATAAAAGGCTTCACCAAATACTCAGTTGAGTAAGGAAGAAGCTTAGAGAATGGGAGTCTTTTCTAGTTGTATATCTGAGAAAGAATTAATATCCAGAATATAGAAAGAGCTCCAAAAATAAAGAGTCAGAAAGCAAATGATTCATTCAACATAAATATGGCTGAGAAATATTTCAAGACAAGTTCATCATTCATAGCAATCAGGAAAATGCATATCAATACTATTTTGAGAATTCATCTTTTCCTAATCAGAATGGCTAAGATCAACAAAACAATTAACTAAGAAGACATGCTGGAAAGAATGTGGAAAATGAGTAACCCTCATTATTATAGAAAACCACAACTGGCCAAAATGAAAAGAACAACTGATCATGTAGCACCAATCCCCAATGTATATGTGTATAACACAACTCCTGCACCTAAGGCTCAGGGAGCAGCATAGAACAAGATGTGGAAAGAGTAGAAGAGTCGGAGATCAAGAAATGTACTGTGAGATTGTGTTTGCTAGAGATGATAAGGAAGCTATTCCCATGATAACTCAATAATATGGCTGCCTAAATAAGACCCAAAAAAATACAAATCAACCAATGTACTAATAGGGAAGGGGGAAATCTCACAGAAAGCCTTCCACAGACAAAAGAAAACTACAGGAAACCAAGGAAGGCTGAGAGCAGAAAAACTAGTCTTAGCCAGAGAAGGGCCACATAATTAATTATTCAATATCAAATGGCCAATTTTGAAATAAAATATATGCTAATAATACTAACCGGACTGAGCAAGTTGTATTTATGAACTTGTGTGTGTGTGTGTGTGTGTGTATATATATATATATATATATATATATATATATATATCTCCCCAATCTCTATCCCTGCTAACACAACCTACTTCTATAAAAATTACATGAAGAGACAACTAAGAAATAGGAGGAAATATCTCCAAACTGTATACCCAATGAAGAGTGAGTTTCAGAAACACATAAAATTAGGACTCCAAACACTCAATAGTAAGAAAGCAAATACTCCTATTTAGAATTGAAGAAAGGATATGAATAAAAAATGCATAGAAAAAGACAAACAACAGGTCGCAAGCATATGTAAAAACACTCAGTATTAGTAACAGCAGGAAAAAGAAAATCAATACCCCAATGATATGCATCTTAATTGGGCTAGAACAGTGATTACCAAGAACACAAAAAGATGGTGAAAGAAATAGGAATAAACTGAACCTTTGTTCACCACCAGTAAGAACAAAAATTACTGCAGACATTATAAAAAACAGAATCTAAGGTGGTCAAAAAATAAATGGAAACAGAGTTGGGCAGTGGTGCCACATGCCTTTGATCCCTAGATCTTGGAAGGCAGAGGCAGGTGGATCTCTGTGAGCATGAGGCCAGCCTGGTCTACAGAGTGAGTTTCAGGACATCTGGACTTACAACAGAGAAACCTTGTCTCAAAAAAAAAATAACAGCAATAATAATAATAATTCACTGTTGGGTACATATTTCAAGGAAAATAAATCTGCAGGTAGAACAAACTCATGTACAGTGTTTATTGCAACACTACTCACAATATCAGGAGCACAGGAGCACTCACTACCTAAGAATTTACCAAGGGATGAGGATTTTATCATCTTACTTGTATACACTTTGCAGCATCCCAAGATGGGTTTTCTCACATCCCTGTCAAAACATTTCCTATACTTTTTGTTGTAATCACTCTACTTCTTGTCTTAGAACCGTGGTCATAGTTGTGGATTCACCAGATAGTTTAATAGATGTTGGCGGACAGGAAATTATTGGAGCTTTAAGAGAAGTAGCAGTCACTGACATCCTTTCTCTTTCTGGACTGACTTCTAATTTCTGTCAATGCCAGCTTGCTTGAAGTGAAGATTTAAAAAAGAATAAGACCAGCCAAGCAGTTAACGAGACCATTTTCCCCATATCTGTATAGTTGAGTTGTATTTCACTGCAACATTCTATTTTTACCTCTTTAACAGGCAATTCTAATCTGGATATTCTCCATGAAGGGGGAAATATAACTCCAAATGCAATATGATGTTTTAAAACTTTTTGAAAGAGGATGTAGTTATTTGACCCAGGCTAACCTTTACTAGCAATCCCTTTCCCTCCTGTGATCAGCGATGACCTGAACCACCACACTCTGCAAGCATGATGTTTATAATGCCCTGTCTTTTTGGAAACATGTCAGGAAATGCCCCAGCTTCTCCCATATCTCATTTGAGTCCTTTGTGACAGAGCCATAAAATTCAGGAAACAATGAAGAAAATGTACCCACATTCTACTCAATCTTATTTATTAGATTCAAATTCAGCCACAGCACAAAAAAAATTTAATGCTGGCAAAAATCATAATTTTCTGTTATTTATTTTATTCTTGAATTGTGGAAAATATGTACTTACAAACACATTTGCTTGAATTATATATTTCTTTGGAAAACTATAAAATTAAATTTCCATATTCCATTCCTCTCTACAACAAACTCCTGTGTGTCTTACTAGTGTTCTCATATCTTCATTTTAAGCATTTTTTTCTCCCAATGCTACCCTTTGTAAGGACAAAAATGGCTTGAAAAATTTACTTTTGACAAACTAGTCAAATTCAGTGCTGTAGATCAATGAAGGACTGTGGCAATAGCCACTGTAAAACAGAACCAAAATACAGAACTAAGGAACTTATTTTTCTTCATATCTTACAAATTTATTCTGGAGATCAATATGATGCTGAACTCTCCTAACCTCTTCATTTTTGTTTACTTTGAGAGTCTAGGAAAAGCAAAGAAGGAAGCATATATCCACTCCTATATCTCTTCCTTTACTAGTTTTTAATTATTTGATAACACGGGAGTCACATCTCAGGAATAAACACTGGAAGACAACAAAACACAGCAAGCAATCAGCAACTAGGTTCAAAGATGAAAAGAAACCATCTGACCACGAACTGACTAAGATAAATTTTCTGTTCTTTCTACTGAATTCATTACTTATCAACTTTTTATGTGAAGAAACTAGTCCAAAATACTCCTCAAAACATTCAGCTTATTGCTATCACCCTTGGTTGCTTTCCAGAGATGCAAGGTTAATCTCTATTGCTGAAGATACGCACTTTAGAAACAGGGCCCTGAGGTCTCTGAGCTGGAACTTACCTGAGTGTTTCCTCCCTGAAAGATGGAAGCAGCCACCAGTCCTAGATAGCTATGGAATCTATTAACCTCAACAATAACCAGCATGGCATAATAACCACAATGGCATAGTAGTGACAGTAATCAACAGCTCTCTAATTGGACTTAAGACCTCGACAAGAAGGAAACCATACATGGTGCTGAAGCCATGTACCATGAAGGAGTCTCTACAACTACCACTTTACTAAATAAGCATAATTCCTAACAACAACCTACACATTTATCCTAATACCCACAGATAAGTGTATTCTTTCTTTGTCTTTATGTTCAGTGTTTTGATTATTATGTGTCAAAGGAGCTTCCTTTTCTGTTTGTTTATTGTCTGTATGCTTCTTGTACCTCTGTAGGATTTCCTTCTTTAGGTTAGAAAATTTTTCTTCTACAATTTAAAAAAAATTTTTTTTTCTGGGCCTTTGAGCTAGTATTCTTCTCCTTCTCCCTCCTCCATTCCTATTATCCTTAGGTTTAATCTTTTCATAGTATCCCAGATTTTCTGAGTGTTTTATATTAGGATTTTTGGGAGTTTAATATTTCCTTTCTACCAATGTATCTCTTTCTTCTATAGGATCTTCAACTCCAGAGATTAATAGATTTTTCGTTTACAGAATTCCTTCAGATTGTGTTTCTTTATTGCCTCTATTTCCATTTGTATGTCTTGAACAGTTTTATTCATTTTCTTCTACTGAATGTTTTTTCTTGTATTCTTTAAGAACATTTTCTTGGCATTCATTTCCTATAATTCTTTGTGCGTCCTTGGATTTCTTTAAAGATTTTATTCATCTCCTTTCAAGCAACTGTATCATCTTCATAAAGTTGGTTTTAAGGACTTTTACTTGTGCTTCAGCTGTTTTGGAATATTCAAGGTCTGCTGTGGTAGGATAGCTGGACCCTACTGGAGACAAATTGCTCTGAGTGTCTAGGAATCTGGGTGTGGGTAATTATATATCCAGGTGCTATTTTCTTGGTTTGTCTTTGTTGGGTGGGTGTTTTGTTCTTTGGTTTCTGTTCCTCTTTGGATTTTCAGAGTGTGTTGGCTGTGTGTTGCCTGTTTTATTGGCCTGTTTGACTGGTGCGTTCACCACAAGGAATGCTTGCTGGTATTTGAGGCTAGGAGAAGGTGAGACATGGACTGGTGAGGGGAGTCTGCAGTTGCTATTCTACTTCAGCACAAGGGAAAACTCTTAGGACTGGGTGAGGGATAATAGAGAGAGTGGGAAGGTTTGCAAGAGGGTGGCCTACCTGTTTTCTGGCTGGTGTAGCCTGTGCTTGAGCAAGGGATATCTGTCCAAGTTAGGGTCTGGGACATGGCCAATAGTCACATTTCTTAAAGATTTATTTATTTTATTTAAGATGCTTGTGTGTCTGAGCTTAAGCATGTGTGCATGAGCAGATGTATATTCTCCGTGTACATGCACATGTCTATAGAGTCCAATAGAGGGCATCAGACAACTGGGACTAGAGTTATAAGCACATGTAAGATATACTATATGGATGCTATGAACTGAACCCAACTCCTCCATAAGAACAGCAAGTATTCTTCATGGCTGAGCCATCTGTCCATTACCTTAATATTCTCATTTTCAAAGCAAGGTAAAGTTGGACCACACTAAAACCAAGACTCAATATCAAAGACACTAAATCCTGCAACTATGTATCTGGCATCTAGACTCTGGGTGACAATATTTGCACTCCAACGTACTTTCATAGCCATCCCTCTGCAGCTCTTTTGCATGTGGTCTTAAGCTTAGACTGGCTCCATTTAATTTCTAAAATTTCCCTAGGTGAACTTGCCATGTTCTCAACAAGTTTAATATCTTCCAATTATCTTATACATTAGGTTTACTTTCACGTCTACAAAAAATATCCTATCTGGACTTCCTTGCAATAAAATCAACTTTACTACACACGGACACACCTCAATGGCTTTCTGATACTTTGATGCAAGCCACCATGACCCATGATTTAAGGTCCTCTTCAACCACAGCTCTAGTGTCCTATGTGTGTCTTTGAGGCATAATCAGAGGAAACTTCCCCTTAAGCTACATATTTCCTTGATTTAAAATTCATTGTTTTAATGTCATCACAACTGCATGTGTTTCATATATTTTTCTAGTACTTGCTGTTCTCTTAGTGGAAACCTAACAAATTCATCTCTTACTGGGCCCTGAATATTTTTCCCCAGAATATAATAAAATGGTCTGTTGGTTGATCCCTTTTAGAAAACTTGTTCTTTTCTGGAACTTCATGAGTCTTATTCTTTAATTTCTGCATTTATCTTGGCTTTTTGTTTTTCTGAACTTCTACTAAATCGTCTATCACACTCCGCTTAGATCATTCTAAAACTTTTCTAGCCCACATTTTCCAAATCTTCAACATCTTTCCAATGAACTAAAACACTTTAAAAACCATATGGTTAGGTTTCTGAGAGCAGCACTTCCCAGTACCAATTTTCTGCTAGTAACTTTTCCTATCTCTATAATCTTAAAAGAACTTTGATTTGGCTCATGGTTTTAAGAAATATAGTCCATTTTCAGAGATGACATCATGATAGGCGTCTATATAGCAAGAGAACCACGCAACAGTGGCTTGGTCACATCTCAGTGAACAAGGAAGCAGAGAGTGAAGAATGCCAGCACTTTGTTGGCCTTTCCTTATTATTAACTTTATTCATTCAATGACCTTCACTTCTGGGTTAGTGTTGCTCACATTCAAGAAGGGGCTTATCTCCTCATTTAATCCTCAAGAAATGCTCTTACAGATATACCCAAACATATCACTAATACCAAATAGCATTTGGTGGGGTGGGGGGTAAATTGTTTAGTTTAGCCTGGTTCTAATCTTTAATCACTGAGAAGTCACACTGGTAGGAATGTGAAACAGCCAGTTACATCATATCAACAATCAAGAGCAGAGATAAATAAATGCTTACATGTTGTTACTTGATTGTGCACAGCTGGATTTCCAAATTTACATAGTTCAGGATCTCCTGACTAGGGAATAGTACAACCTATAGGTGAGCTGGGTCATCCCATACTCATATTAAGTTAATTAAGATAGCACTCCTTATACACTCACACAGGGCAACTCAATGTAAACAATCCCTCACTGAGACCCTCTTCCCAGGTCAAGTAGAAAATACATGTGAAAATGGTATTTAGTATAAGCCAAAGAGAAAATGGAAAATGAACTGTAGCGCCAGCTATATTTAATAGTCAAAGCTTTGGCTTTATGGTAAGGTATTTGCTCTATTTAAACTTGCAGAAATGATAATTAATTTGCTATAATTTTCTCAAACTTGTACTTTAAAAGGTGTGGTTTTAATTTTAAGGTTTTGTGGCCCATATCATCTCTGAGGCAAATGTTTAATATCCTCTTGTAATTATAAAGTAAATACATAAAAATACAAAACAAATTAGCATGGCTTCATGTGTTTCCTTTTCACTGTGTGATATATGCTAGAGATGTATATTAGATGTATAGGATAAGCATATAGTTTTAACAGTGTACCATCAATTCATAAGACTTCTTTTTCATTTATTATCTACTGTTCTTAGTCTCTGTAATTAGTCTTTTGTGAGTTTTTCAATATTTTTAACCTATTTAATGTCTATTTACCCCCCTTACACAGTTTCTTTTTATTTTAAATAATTTTAAGTATTAAAAAGGTAACAAAATAGATAAAGACTAGTTATATTTTATAAAACTCAAACATATATATTGAATTCATCAATGTTTTTTATAGACAATAATCATTTGTCTAAGATTTTAAATACTAATGAGTTCTGATCTCTGATAAATTAGTATATATAATTTTATATCAAATTTCTACTACTTTAAACTGTAAATCTGAGTAGACAAAGTATGCTATTATAGTTTTACTCAAAGGTAGACTCCTCCTTACTTCATACTTAATTTATTTTGCTCACATGGTTGATTAAGCCTTAATGAAGGAAGTAATTTGTACTCAATTGAAATAATACAAAGTATATCTGTTCTCAAGAAAATCTTACTAGAGAAGCCTCTTCCCACACAGACAGTGAATTAAAAATAACACCCATTGCCTCTTAGAAGTAAGAAAACTGCATGGTAGGTTACACAATTCAAAGAGATGAACTACAGAAGATATTTCAAATGGCACATCATAGGTGAAAATGTGTGTTACAGGTTTTGGGGAATAACCATTTTGATTATAAAAAATAAGCCCAAATACAGTTATAAAAACCAATAATACTTTTATCTAATATTTAAATACCAGTTAGTATTTAAAACCTTAGACAGATGACTTGCTGTGTATAAAGAACTTTTATGAATTAAATATAGATATATTGATTTCTATAAAATATAACTAGTCACATAGAAGCATTGCCTGAATATTTCATTAATTTCATATTTCTAAAAAATATATTGTGTCTACAATCTTGAGCATTAGAATTTAAATTTTTCTAACAATCTGGTCAGAAAGATAACAATCTGCTATTAAGAAAAACATATGTAGTAAAAGCTACTTTGTATAAAAATAACCAAAATATTGACCTTAGCAAAACAGATTTTAACTTACTAAATCACTTACATTTTTAATGAACTAAAATGATACTCTTGAGTAGAGGAATTAACACTGCTCTCTCTAAGTTAAATAAGTTGTCATTTTCCCACTGAGTTGAGAAAGAGAGAGAAAGAGAGAGAGAGGGAGATTAGTATTTTTTGTCCTTTATAAAGAATCCACCCACATGACCTAGCTACTTCCTGATGTAAACTCTGAGAACAGTGGCAATGAGTCCTGGATTCATTTTAAGTAACATACCTATTCAAAATTTAACAGAGAATTTTATATTATGCAACAAAAATTGACTTTGTTTTTACAGACCTCAAATATTAGCCACAATAATTTAGATATCTCCTAAACAATTATTTTGACTTAAAGTGTAATCTTCACGCTTTCTGATTCAGAATCATCTAGAAATCTTTCTGATGATGTATTCTATTTAATAGCTACAAATTTAATTAGCTGAACTACCAGATGTAAAATATATGCATTTGAAACAAATATGTTCCATGATTCATATGTGTATAATCTTTGGGAAAATACCATCATAACTGTTTTCTTCCTTGTCTACTGGTTTACCTCTGCTTTAAACCCTGTTGGACACAAGTCTTTCAGTATTACAAGAAAATGTTCTACTTGTAGTTTTACCAATCTTTCTCTTATCATCATAATTCTAGGGCTATATTTTAAAATGCATGAATAAACAAAGCTTCTAAAAATCTTGTGTTAGATAATATTTGAGTTCGGAATCAAGATTCTATGGCTTTTAGGGACTGGGCATCAAATATTTATGAAAAGCCTCCAGAAGAAGATTGAATAAAACAATTAAGAACTGGAACATCTCAATCATCATCTACAGACACACACACACACACACACACACAAAAAAATAACATACCAATTTAACTAGATTTTTGGAGAGCTTCAAAACAAAACCAAGAAGGTACAAAGACTCTAGGGAGCATGAAAATAAAGAATGAAGACATCATTACAAAATCTATAGGAAGCATGCTATCTGCGTGTCACTCCATTCAGTCAGGAAAGTGAAGCTTGTATTGGGAGCCTTCAGCTGTGCAGATTACCTAGTGAAACTGAAGAGCAGCAGTATTACACTGCACAATCAATTGTAGATTAGATGTGCAGGATTTTCTGCCTTCACCAACATTAACTGAAGATGATAGAGCTGCTTGGTGACCATGTTCTCTGCCTCCAACCCCATCTAGATTTAAATCCACCAAAAATAGCCATTGCATGGTCACCTGGCTTTGAGCTCTAGGTATCAGAGCTGCAGCTAGTTCCCTCATGCCTGCACCTTGGGCATGATGTTCTGGATGCCCAGAGGTAGTTGCAGAATGAGATCCCTTAAGTTGCAACTTACTTTGCTGTGGTAAAAAGACTGGGGAGATCATTGATCTTTGGCCTATGAAGCTTGATACTACCACAAGTGCTTTCTTTGTCCATTAATGATTCCCATTGGCTTTTATCAAGACAGACTTTAGATGACAGAGCTAAACAGATACAGTGCCCGTCCAGAAGGCCAGTCCCTGTCACTCCTTGCCTTCAGACTTGTACCCACTATAAAGTCAAGAGCTCCAACTTCATGGAAGACATGAGGGAGAGATATTTTTCCACTGAAGCCAGTTGTTTGTAAATTGTAGCAGAAATATCTAAACTTCCAAATATTTATGTATATAGATAAAGCTATAAATAACATACAATAAGGAAACATGACATCACCAAAAGAGCACAATTTTCCAACAACTGATCTCAGTGGAATGTATGAAAAACAATTGAAATTAATTACCATAAGTATCAGTGAGTTATACAGAACATAGGTAGAAATTTCAAAAAAATCAAGAAAAAAAATACATGCATAAAATGAAAACCACAAAAAGATGGTAGAATCATTTTATAAGACAGCAATTCTTTTTAAATTTTTATTGCAATTTTCTTTTTTCCTCTATTTTTCTTTTATTGAAAATAGATTTTACTTAAATACTATCAGAAATCAAGTGTGAAACATTCAAACTCTCACAACAGAATGCAAGGTATTTTAAAATAGCATTATAGACAATTTATGCTAATGGATTGGATAACCTAGAGGAAATGAAGGATTTCCTAGAAACATATACCTTGTTAAAACAAAATCTTGAAGTACAAAATTCAAGCTGATTGAGAAGTAAGGACATTGGATTAGCAAGGACTACTTGTCTCCTTCCCACCCCCACAGAATTAAGTAACCAGGTCCAAAGAATTTTAACAATTTCAAACAACTAATTAAAATACTCCTGTTCAAGCTTGGTCATTGCTGCTGTGATAAAGCACCCTGACCAAATGAAACTTGGGATGGGGTGATTTTATTTCATTTTACACTCCCACATCACTGTTCATCACTGATAGAAGTCAGGGCAGGAACTCATGTGGGAGCTTGACACAGAAAGCATGGAAGAACATTGATTCTGAACTCTCTGATCCATTCTCCCATAGGCTTATGCTTAACTACCTTTCCGATACTGCTCAGGACCATCTACGTAGAGGTGGATGTCATCAAATTGGTTTTAGGCCAGCATGCATCAATTAATAATCAAGAAAATCCCCTCAGACATGCTCACGAACTGATCTGATATGGACAGCTCTTCAAGTTATGCTTTCTCCTCAGATGAAATTAGATGCTGTCAAGTGGACAAGGTTCAGCAAGGAAACCTTTAAACTCTTAAAAAAAATAATAGATAGAAGGGTGTACCTACCTTTTAGGAAATTTACTGAAGGAATGAAGAACTACTTTTCCTAAGTGAATGGCAAATTCAGATAAAGTAAAGAAAGAGAGACAGACAATTCCAGATTAGTAGACAGTGAAAATTTTACTAAGACTAGTATATAGAGGGTATTTGGGAGCTAACAAGATGAGCTAGGTTTCCACACCTACACGTAGGGCTGTCATTTAATTTTGAAGCCTAGGCTGGCCTTGAACTTGTTATATAGCTGAGTCTGAGTACTGACTCTCCTGCTTCCTCTTCCCAAAGGCTGGAACTTAAAGTGTGTACCGTCATGTTCAGCTGACTTTTATATTATAAAAATAATAAACAAAGAGAGGGGAAAGTTAAGGAGAGTCACTGATATTGTATAAAGCCAGTTTGTTGCTTTTTTAAGTCAATTTGTTTATTTTATTTATTTAAAAGTGGTTAACTGCATTCTCTACAATCTAGTAAATACTTTTAAGCAGACAGGGAAGGTATTTTTAGCAGCATCATTTAACTCTCTATTCATATATTTCCACTATTGCTGCATGTCACAACTCATCCCAGAATGTCTGCTATTACAGCTTCCAAATTAATTGTATGAGGACACCAAACTGGATGCCAAAACCAGTTGACATTATAAGAAAATAAATCTATGGCTTAACAATTTTGGTGAACACAGATACAGATATAAGTATACTCAATGAAACAATACCAAAAATTATTGGCTAATACATGTAAAAAGATGCTCAACATGATTACATGGTGTTTATACCCAGGAAGCCGGCCCTATTTGACTTATACTACTCAATTAATGAGATAAAATGAAGTAATTAAAATAATAGGGAAACCATATTTATGTATAGAGACACTGAGAAAATACTTAAGAAAATTAAAAATTTGTTCATAATTTCAAACATCAACAAAGTAGATAATAAGGAACTTATTTGAAACTTATAAAGGCCATATTTTCTGTTAACATAGATATCATAATCTTTGCTTTAAATTTAAAACATTCCCTTTGTAACATCTGGAATAAAGTTAGAAGCATATTTTGACTATTTCATTTGAAAACAGTGCTGAAGATCTAGCCAGAGAAATCAGAAAATAAAATGTGTTGTTACTTTGACAAAACACTTGAGCAAACAATTCAAAGGGAGAAAGATTTATTTAGGCCCATGATTCCAGAGGGTGGCTTATGATTGGCTGGCTCTACTAGTTTTGATTCTTTGTGAAGTAGAATATCATAGCAGAATGGCATAGCGGAGAAGGGATGCTGTCAGCCAGCAGGCACCATAGAGACAGATGCAGAGAAGGCATTCAATATGAAAATACATAAAACAAGGTTATATATCCATTTTATAAAGATTTTTTTTTTAATTTATGTGTCATGCCACATGGTTTTTGGTACTTTCAGAGGCCAGAAGGTGGTGTAAGATTCCCTGAAACTCAAATTCCAGAATGTTGTGAGCTGCTTGTCAAAAGTTGCTGGGATTCAAACTTGGGTCCACGCTTATTTGTATTTTACTTTTTATCATTGTCATCATCATCATCATTATCATCAGATGCCTGTTTGTTTTCTAATGAGAAAAAAAGAATATGGATTTGAAGGGTGAGAAAGCTCAGAGGATCTAAGAGAAACTGGAGGAAGAGAAACCATAATCAGATTATATTATATAAAAGAAAATCTATTTTCAATTGAAACTAAACAAAACAAAACAAAAATTATCCAAACTTTTGTCTTTCACAAGAGTAGTATGTGCTCTTTAGCACTGGGCCATCTTTCTAGCCCTGTTTCTTCTGTGATGAAAATGTTATAGCAAACAGTTCCAAGCTCTTATATAGTATTTCCACCAGGAGCAACGGCCAACAGTCTTTGTTTTTTTGTTTGTATGATGTCTTAAAGCACAATAACTTCAAATAATGAGAACTAACCATATGCATATGCACAAAGGTTGTCTAACAATAATTTGCACATTTCCAAGGAAGTACCCCTTGTTACCAAAGCTGGTCCCATACAGATCACCAGCCACCTCAATATCCACCCCAGACACTAGAATATTGATGAAAGCCACTCTGTCACACCATAGCCTTTACTTCCAATCCTATCTGATAACTCTCTAAAACACTTGCCTCTGGCTTGCAGCAGAAACTAAGAAAGTATCACCTGGCACAGGAAACAATATTAAAGTCCCAAGCTCTCTAAACTGAAAAATGATGTTCCAAAAATCTTGGGTCCTCATATTTTAAAGCAGCACAAAGCTGTCAGAAGGTTTATCATTCAATGACTATTTTGGTATAAAGATATTTATAACAGTAACTATTCCTATTTATTGAAACTTAAGATTTGCCTTATATTTACCTAAGCTTCATATTTCATCTCATGTAATATTCATAATATAAATTCTACAAGGATTATTATAGTAGTATCTATCTTGTAAAGAGACAGGATACAAAGTAAATTCAGCATCTTTCCCATGATCACACAGTTAATAAATTGTAAGCTGACATTGGAAGCACAAGAGTCCCAAATCTTTTGAGACTTTTGGAAGAAAAAAGTGCATTTGAGGAAGCTTTCCATTAAGTAGTAACAAGTATAAAAAGTGATGCTTCAAGTAAAGGGATGTTATGAGAACTGAGTAGCAATTCTCTCTGCTTAAAGAATCATTGAATCACTTCAAGAGAAATGTAATACAGAAGAAAGTAATAAGTAATGTGAGATTTATCTATATCTTATGTAATTTTCACCTCTTCAGAATAATGCAAATGATCTCACATTTTATTTTACTCATAAATCATTTACACATATCATTTAGGTTAGATTTTTTCACCTAAAATAGTAGTTCATTCATACTATTAAATAGCTAGTGTTAAAATTTGCTTAATTGTCTTATCAATTATTATTATTTACACTTTCTTAATACCAGCCCTTATCAATTGATAAGCTAACTATAGTTTAAAAATGCAATTTAATGCATAACGCCTTTCCTTATATTTTATTTACTCAGAGCACAGGATCATTGTTCAGTGAACTATCATAATATCTGAATTTGCTTTTTCCATAACTTGCTTCCATTCCTCTCAAACCTGACATTCCTATGAAATGTATTACATATGTAGCCTTGGCTGGCTATAGAATAGATTTATTTCTTAATATCACAGAGCCATTAGGATGAGCATTATGATGTTAATTTTAGTTGTCAACATGATTGGTATCAAATAAGAGACATCAATCTGTGTAGGGTATAATAGTCATTTGTTGGAAAGATTAGCTAAGGCCATAAGACTCTTCCTCAGAATGAGCATTTCCCAGCAATGGTACAGATATAAAGATGTTTGGGAGAAATGCTGTGGCTTTTTGCTTGTCCATCCTTGACCCTTGCTGATGAATTCATCTGCTATGGATGCTGCCAACATCCTTCACTCACACTAGAACTCAGTTCTAGTGGATTACTAGGGGTCCTCTAAATTGTCAAGTTCCAGTTTGGTACTACTGAAACATTGACCCTCATGGACCGAGGAGCTGGTGAGTTACCAGCCTCTAGTCTCTCTAGTGTGCTGTCAGCCATTATTGACTACTCAGTCTGTATCATGTCAGCCAATTTAACATATCCTCTTTTTAATATATAGTCATAATTTTCTTATGGAGAACTGTGGGTAATATCAGCATAATGACAGATATTTTTCCTTTGGCAGTATGAATAGCTACTGTTATTTCCTCAAATAATATCATTTTCACTGACATTTGTGGAGTCAATAAATTAGTTCCTATTTCACCATGTTAGCTAGCATATTTTGTAAACAGTAACTTCATTCAAATTTCGTCAGCTTCGTTAAGCAATTCTCAAATATTTATTTGGTTTCTCAATAGACTATTAAAGATGATTAATTAGTCATAGAGTTTTCTAGTATCATTGACAGATACAAACAGAATTAATGCTTTATGCCAATGAAAGCTGTTTCATTGCATATTGGAATTATCCTTATAGTTAGACCTGAATTTATTTTGATGAGCGCTCCATAAATCTAGTTGCTTTTTAAATGTCTTTTGTCATGAAATATATCCTAGCTATATTTTGTATTCTTTCTATGGTATTTTTAGAATGAACCTCATTGTTCTGATGATATTTTTTTCCTTTTGTAGTAATTTATGCTAGGAAATCACATATAGTCATTATTTGAATGTTCTGATTACCTTTGTTTTAGGTTTAGGTGTGTACAGAGGAGAAATATACTTAATTAAAAGTTTAACATTAACGAAGAGATTCTTATATGAATTTAAAAAATTCCAGCAACCATTTTCTCCTTTGCATTAAAAGCATACCTCTTCCAACAGCATCATTTTGGTTCAGTGAATGTATTTTCAGACCTCTGATCTCCAGAACTCCAGAAGTATAAATGTGTGTGCGGTGTTTTTATGTATATATATATATATATATATATATATATATATATATATATATATATACATACATATATGCATATATATATGCATACATATACACATGACACTTTTTAAACAATAGGTCTGTATTTAGATGAAGAAGTTTCAAAACAAGTGTTAAGGTTCAACCTGATTTATTTTTGATGTTTATGAAAAAATGTGAGAGGAAAGAGGAAAAATATGGAGGAAAGAACTAATTAGTTAAATTCAATTGGATTTAGGAAAATTGCTTTAATTCCAATGATGTGAAAATCAAGAAATACATTGACAGTACCGCATAGAGAGGAAGCTAATGCTGATCTGGACACATTTTTTAGTGTTGAAGAGATTAATGGAGCAAGTCAGGAGTCTGTTCAGTCATCTAAGCAAAAGCCAAAATTAGACATGCAAATTTCTAAGAAAGTTCTGCAGAGGGACCCTTTGTCTAACCCAGCAGATCACCATGATCTACATGAGACACAATATTGTGGAGAGTATTTTATTATTAGAAAAACTGAAAATGGTCAGGCAGTAGTGTCACACACTACCATTCTAGCACTCTGAGACAGAAGCAGGCAGATTTCTGTGAATTTGAGGCCAGCCTGGTCTACAGAGTGAGTTCCAGGATAGCTAGGGTTACTACAGAGAAACTATGTCTTGAAAAACTGACAATGAGGCCTGAAAGACCATATGAAGAGGACTGCAATCTCAAAATTCTACAGGAAGGAGACAGCTTAAATAAAGTGTCTGACAATGAATAAGTCATGTGCTTCAAGAGAAAGAAAAATGCCTCTGAGGATGTCTACATGGACACAGGTGATAGAAATATGGAGAAGGCAAAAGAGTAAAACTTAACCCACACAGTTCTTATGACTCAGGCACTCACAGCTAATACAGTTCCCAAAGGTCTGTCAAAACTTCCCGAGGGGCTGTGGGTAAGTTCATTTTATCTATGAACTTGTCTAGGCAGTTGTATCCAGATATTTGGTAGGAAATGTAAATCAGTAGGGGGTTAGCAAAGCCAACTATCTTCCATAAGAAGCCTCATTCAGCCAGCTGAAAGTTTAAGAGGAAAATGTCCATGGCTGCCTGAGGAAGAATGAATCAGCCTCATTAATGTCTGTGCACTAGAGCTGCAAGACCTGTCCTGTCCATTCAAACCTGCAGGTCCACCCTACACATTTCAAACTATCTGCCTTTCAAAGAACATAAGCCACTTAAAATTTCTATGTGGCTTTCTCTCTGTGTCTCTCTCCAACCATGGTTGATTCTTCTGTATTTTTGTCTACAGAGTCACTTCCACAGAAAAAGAAACATACATACATGCATGTTTTTTTTTTTCTCCTCAGATTTTCTGAGAAACTTAATATAGCAGATTCTTTAATTTTCTTGTGTTTGTGTGTATGTGTATGTGTGTGTTTTATAGGTCAGAAACTGATGTAGACTGGTAAGCGTGTCTTATTCCCTTTCTCTCACTAATTAATTTATTAAGATAGGATCTTTTGTTGAACTTGGAGCTTGCTGATTCATATTCTAACTAACTAGCTTACCTTAGAGATTCCCTGTCTCAGCTTCCTAAGAACTGAAATTACCGGAAGCCTGACACACCAGACTAGATTTTATGTGAGTACTGTGGATCTGAATCCTAGCCCTAGGGTTTTCATGGCAAGGACTTTACCACTGAACCATTTCCTGAGCTCAATTTCCTCTTTTTTGAAAAAGATAATGTCTGTAATTAATATTCTATGCTTGACTCACCACTATATTTGAGGAAGAAATAAGTTCATTTTAGCCTTGTTATATCATAAATAGACAGGAATTTTGACCACAGTTGGGTCATTATGAAAATTCTAATATCTAATTCATATAATTCACCTGAGACTTGTGACTTTAGGGGTAATGCTACTATGATGAAATTTTACACACTGCATTGAAATATGAACTTAGACTTTAATCATATCAGAAGGGTGATAAGGTTTCCATGTGGTTTGTATGTCCTTTGTAGATAGAAAGCTAATGATAAAAGCAAGTTAAATAACAGTTCTTGTTGATCTTGCATATTATTCTATTAAAACTGAGGTTGTCTAAGAAAATGATTTTTGTTTATTATTATTGGTTTATGCTTTCTCACAGTAGTAGAGATGGAATGCAGAGTCATGAAAACGTTCTATTGCTGAATGATGGACCAGAAAATGTAGAGGTTACATAGAGCAAGAGGACCTTAAATGCATTATTATTTCAAGAAGCTTGAGATGTGAAGGTCACCTTGGATTATCTGGATATGCCATAAATGTAATTCTCACTGCCATCAAGAGTTAGGAAGACTGAGACTTGAAATAGAATTGGACAATGTGACCGCAGAAGTTAAGATGATACATCTTGAGTCTTAAAGGAGAAAGGGACCCTGGCAACCACATGTCAAGACATGTAGCTGCACAGGCTGTGAAATGAAATGAGACTGACTCAGAGTACGATCTTACCAATATCTTGATTTAGGATGAGTGTCTCTAGACTTTTGCAACCCAGAACTCCAATAGAATACATGCTATTTTCAGGCCACTAGATTATAATTAGTTGTTCCAATAGCCATAAGGAAACTAAAACACACTGTATTCTTTTTTTCCTTCCATGTCAAATCTGTTTGCTGGCAAATCAAAAGTTCATTTGAGTCAGCCCCCACTATTCATACAGCAGTTTTAGAATAACAAAGCCAGCACTGAGGGAACAAGGGATTACTGAAAACAAATAAAGGGATTATTTATTTGAATGAGGTGTGCTTCACATTTATATTTTCTTAACAATATGCATTGCTTTGAATGTATTGTCAGGAATTTGTGCTTTAAAGTAACAACTACTTTTTCTATAGTTTCAAATGCGATATGCACAAAAACTTCTACCGTAGCAATACACACATACACAGATAATTTCAGTTGAGTTCAAAGCACAAACCATAAAAAAACTATGAAGCTGACAAATGGAAATATACTTCTCTAAATAGATCTTGTTTTGAAGATTTGACTTTGAACCTGTGTAAATAATTTACATCATTTTAAGCAAGGAGCAATCTCTTTAAAAGGGCAATTACTGTGTTCAAGAAACAAAATGAATCCTAAATGAAGCTCAGTACCAAATTATATTTTAACTCATTTTTCTTTAGAAAAACAAATATCAACCATATACCTTCTTAATTCTCCTTGACAATAAAATCTCCAATTCCTGTATAAACCTATTAAAAGATATTCCTCATTTTATGGGTCTGTGTAATGCGACATTGTATGGTTGTTCTATGTGCTATTTATTTAATTCTTTGACATTTTTCTTTCCATTCTTTTATACTATAAATTGTACACTTACCACTTGATATTTTTTTTAGTATTCTTTTGGATACATTAGTAGCAGTGAAATTACTAAATCCAATCAAAATTTTAAATCAAAATACTTTATAGCAAAAACAATAATAGCACTTAAATTAATAAACTAAAGGGTTTAACTCGTAGCTACACTGGTGTTGCACAGATTTCTGTGACTCCAGTTCCAAGGATCCTAAGCCCTCTTCTGCTCTCTGCCAGCAGCAGGCATGTACAGACTTATAAGTAAACAAATATGCAGATATGCAGGCAAAACCCTGCCGTGTGTGTATGTGCGTGTGTGTGTGTGTGGGTGTGGGTGTGTGTGTGTGTGTATTCTCTCACCACTCTATACTTCCTCAATCAGCCTCTCTGCTTCTCTGCCTTATCCTCAGTCAGACCGCTTCATTGTCTGTGTCTTGTCCTCTGACTCTGAGCTGAAAGCCTGCTTTAATACCATGAGAGTGGGCATGTCCTCATTCTGACTCACTCTGCTAGCTCTTCACTCTGACTCAACTCAGATATCATTTCCTGTCTAACACTGACTCCTGAGTTCTGCTCCCTGTCTCCCTAGTACAGGGATTAAAGGTGTATATGACCGCTGCCTTCTGAATACTGGAGTTAAAGGTATATACCAAAATTCTTTCTACCCTAGAGCAGCCATGCTGATGGATTAGAAGATTTAAACGTTCCTTTACAAAATTAAATAGTCTAACTTATGCTAAACAGGCGTGTTAGAACAAATAGAAACGTAATAGCATTTATACTGGCCTGCTTAAATTGCTCAAAGGGGTTGACAGCATTCTGATCTTTGCTTTCATTCATGGATGCTACATCTTTTCTCATTTGTTCATGCTTTTGGTATGACTCTGGGAACTTTGCTGTAATCACCATCAAATATGTTACAGGGTTTCTTTAAGACCCTAGTTTCTCTGCTTTGAGATCCATCTCACTCCAATCAGCATGATATTACCAATATATATATGTATGTGTGTGTGTGTGTGTGTGTGTATATATATATATATATATATATGTATATATATATATACATATTACATTAAACACTGACAAGAATGCATATAGAAAGGAGCACTTATTTACTCTTTTGGGAAATTAACTGGTGTAACATCTTTGGAAATCAATATGAATGTTTCTTAGAAAACTAAATACAGAACTAGTATACACTCCAGCTGTGTCACTCCAGGGTATATAAAGAAGGATTCTAAGTCAGCAGACCAAGAAAATGCTTGTATGTGCTCATGTCTGCTCTATTGACAATGTCTAATCTAAGAAATCATCCTAGATGTATATTCACAGATGAAGAGATAAAGAAAATGTGGTACACATAGATAATAGAATTCCATCTATCTGTAAAAAAAGAGTGAACTTCTGACAGCAGAAAATGTAAGAGTAGGAGCCATGATGTGAAAAAAACAAGCCAGATTCAGAAAGACAAATTTAATTTCACATATTCTATATATTTTGAATCTAGATTATATGCTATATGATGTGTCATATATAATATATAATATAATAAACAATACATAATATATGACATATATAATAAATATATAATATAGGACATAAAAGCAAAATGACTATGACAGGGTTGAAAGTTGTCTAAAGAATGGGAAGGAGGAGGAACATGGAGAGAAACATAGGGAGAGTAGAGAGGGTAGGAAGAAATTCTAATGAACGTTATGTTTGTATACAACTGTCATAATAAACCAATCTCTTTGTCTGCTGACCTGATGATTATTTTAAAATTATTATGCTTTGACCATCAATTCTTTTCTAGTATGTTTACTGTCTTTGTCTTAGCCCTGCCCATATATACTATGGGATTCATGTTCTGTAGGATCCTAAGAAGGATTTATGATAGGTTTGGTTCTGATAAGTTTATTAAGATGAAAGAACAAATTACAAGTAGTAGACAGAAGCACCAGACAGAATAAACACAATAGACTGGGTACTCACAACATCCATCAGACAGTACTAGAGTAGCCCAGCTGAAAGAGTAAAGGAAGTCAATATCAACCAATAAGAGGTTTGCAAGCATCCACCAGAGATCAGCTGAGGCAGCGTGAACTCCCAGGTGTGCATTCTTTCCATGAATAAACTTGCCATAGCTGAACTTCTTGCTTCTTGTTCCCACTACAGAAATTTTTAGATCGTAGAATAAACAATAGTAACTTCTTTTGGTAATAGTTTACCTTTAAGTTGTTCTCAAGGACACAGTATTTTTATTCTTGAGTTTGTTTGTTGATCTCCTCTACCCTGTCACAGAGCTAAGGGGTCTAGCACATGCCCAGGCGCAGGGTTTTGGAGAACACTTTGACACTTAGAGTCCCAAGTCAGCTTCCCAGTAAGCTCAAAGATCACATGGCAATTTATCTATATAATGTGTGTTACAATGGACCTACTCTTCTATTTGATTTTATTGCAACTTGGCTAAAATAATTATCTATTTTAGTTTATTTTGACATTACATTTTATGTGATTATCTCTTTACATGATACAATTTCTGAATCCTTATAATTCCTGACATTAAAATTGCATTAACAAATATGCAAAAATACATCAAAATTATCTAGAAGATCCACAAAATAGTCAAAGAAGCAACATGATATACATAACTTTATCATAAAGCAAATATTATTTATTACAAATAACACAAATAAAATGTGGAGGAAACTGTATAATTGATATAAACCAAAATATTTCAGTTTTATCTAGGTATCTGCTCTGATTGGTGATCATGAAATTTTTATATTTCCATATCAAAGAAGTACAGTGTTTCCATGGGGAAAAAAAAACACTTAATTCTATCTTTTCATGTGCAGAAGATTTACTGTGAATTATTTTACAACACTAGCTTGAGTGAAATTAAATTACATTGTATAAATTTGATCACAGAAAATAGATTACTGACTGAGCAAACACAGGTAGTTAATATGCAACTATGTGCAAAAAGAATGTGGGGAGAGACTTCTAACTGGAGCAGGGAATCGCATCCCCTCAGCCATCTGACAACACAACCCTTGCAGAAGTGCAGCTTCTGGGCAGTCCTCTGGAGCAATCTAATGATAACTAGACCATGCCACAACATTTAAAAAATAGACATAAGAATAGTAAGCTTTCCATTCACAAATCTGGAAAATTCTGCTGCTGCTAATGGTAAGAAATTGTTAATATCACTAATATAGTTTATCTATGCTTCTCAGTCATGAAAAAAAGAGAGAACTTTACTCTGTGGCAGCTGCCTCCTGAGGCTTCACCCTTCCTACTCTCAAACTTTGTAATCACCTCATTGTTTCAAGGTACTTACTGAGGACTCAAACATTATTTTGAGAGTCAAAGAAGTGAAACTGAAAAATAAATAAAGGGAAATAAGGAATTCACTAGCTGGATTAAGAACTCTTCCAAAAGAATTCCCAGAAATATTAACCAATGAATTTTACTTGCATCTCATTCACTCCTAGTTGTAAGAAAATTTCCAAAATGTATGTGTGTTTTGTTCTATTTTATTCTTAGCCAACACATTGCTCTGTGTCATAAAATTTGTATGCTGATACTGAGGAGGGGGAAGAAAATGGAATAACATCGGCAGTCATCCTCTCTATCACCAATGTAGATTCCATTTACCATCTGCTTTGTTGCCTCCTTTTTAGTTAGAATGAGAGGAATCACTTGATATACACTTTGTCAGTGATGGGAATGAAACATAAGGTCTCATGTATGCAAGGTGTGTGCTCTACCAACTGAGCTATGCATCTAGCATCTCAACTGAAATTATTGAAGATTAAAGTTTGAAGATAATATTTTAATAGTGATCACTGCCTTTTTTTCACCTGACCATACGATTCATTATTTAACTATCGTTTTAAAAGTCTCAAGAATAAACAAAAGTACTTCTTGTTTGAATGACTAGACACATCTGGGAAAATATAGAGCTATGCTTTTAAATCATTATGCAAGTAAAATGCTTTGTTTTCAACATGTTGGAACATTCTTGTTTTTCTGTTTGGCTTTGGGAATCAGCACAGCAACCGTGTAAAGTTTAGCATGGCACAGATCAAGATGAACGTAGCCATTTTTGTTAAGTAAGGATCTGTTTGTTATATCAAAAGAAGATATATTGCCAGGATGAAATGATGTATACATTTCCACAGCATCTTATAACCACACTCTGTTAGAAATGATCACCACTACAGGGACTCCTGGACAGAAAGAACAGCATCATATTTCATTAAGTCACAAGGGTAAAAAATAAAGGTCAGCTGCCAGGACAGTATTACCCAGCGTATTGCTCTGCCTGACTTATGCCAGGAATGATCTCAATTAAAGCTGGAACTGCCCCCATATTTACCAGGACATTTCTAACACTGGTGAATTGTTGTTACAGCATGAAATCTAAAAATAACAACCTTCCATCAGTGTCATTATATGAAAAATTGAATTTCATCAGAATTCAAAATAACTGTATACTAGACTAGTCACAGAATAAAGTCAGTCTTGTAACATAATTTGTTCTATCTGTAAGAAGAAGTGGATAGTCTTCCAAATAGCATTTAACCATTGTTTTTTAAAAATCAGAGAGTAAATGTTACAAGATTAATTTTCAAAAATGTGAATATATCTGAAAATGTACAAAAGGATATTTTAATATAACACATATTACTTTGAAATAACTCACCATTAACAAGTGTTTTCTTCTTAATTTGTGTGCAGTTGACTATTTCACACACTTGAATACATTTCTCTTCATGAAGAAGCTATTTAATAAATAAGTAGTTCTAATGTGTAGTCTAAAAATATGTCAAAAGATTTATTCATTTGAAATTAGTGCACATTACAAGTAAACCCTGCTTTGGATTTAAATATGAAGTGTTCTCTTGAAAGGTTTATTGATATACTGAATCTTAACATCCCTCCTCTCTGCCCATATTCAAGAGAGGATTAAAAATAGTGAGACTTAGAGGGGCTAAAAAGATGACTCGGTGGTTAACATTATATATTGCATATGAAGAAGACTTGAATTTCCTTCCCAGCACCAATGTTGGGTGACTCCCAACTGCCTGCAACTCCAGTTCCAAGGCATCTGATGTCCTCTATGGCTTCTGTGAACATTTTTATTCACATGCACACATACAGGCACACACACAAACATAAGCACAATTAAACAATAAATAAATCTTTAAAATAAGTAAGGCTTTGAGAGAATGACTAAATGATAGGGGCTCTGACTTCATGAATGATTCATCAATCGAATGATTCATAATTTAGTGATTTTATTGAGAGGTGATAAAGCTAATAAGACGTTAAAGGAAATAGTCCCCAAGAGGCCTGCCTTTGAAGCATACATGAGTTCTTTCTTCCTCTCTCTTTGTCTCTCCCAGTCTGCTGCTCTCCTGAGGTTAGCTTCTTTGCATCACAATGATCTAAGCTGTAATGTTCAGCCTTAACAGGGAGCCAGAATCAACTGGAATGTCTGAAGCATGAAGTCAATCCTCCAATATTGTGAGTCAAAGAAAATTCTCCTTTAATTTGTTTCTGGTAAGTATTTTATAAAAGCTATGAAAATTTAGCATAAACTCTTATTTCAAATTAATGATATTGGAAGATTTCACAAACAAGCCCTCATATTACAGTTTCACTCATACAGGTAGAAGACTTGAAAGTGTAAAGATTTACATAGAAATTGATTTGGAGTAAGTTTTAGTAATTCTACCTAAGCTGAGTTTTTGTTATCAAGACATTTGAAGTAAGTAAGTCTTTTAACATAATTAAAAACTAGTCTATTCCAATAATAGAGATAATTGAATCAAATGATCAGTCTATATTTGTAAGGAAATAGTATTAAAATATTAAAATAATACTTATGACGATGATGATGATGATGATGATGATGATGGTTTTTGTTGTTCATTTCAACTGCTTACTTTGTGTCTAAAGCCTGGAGTTCCACGACACCATTCAAGTTAACCGAATTGGAAAGATTTAATTTATCCATTCTTTAAAAACTTAGAGTATCTTCTAAGCTCAAAATGGTCTTGATGAAATCTGATGGAATTTGTATACAAATTCTGCACTAGAGAATTATTTGTGAACTCTTTGGCTTGGGGGGAGGAATTATAAATTCAATGTTATGTACGGTTATAAATTAGAGAAACCATAAGTGTGTCAGTCTGTAGTGTGAGTTTACAGTGCACTATTAGGGAAAAGTAATGAAGTCTATCTTCTTGTCAATCTGATAGAAGAGTAAGATAATGTAAAAATAAGGAAAGAGTCCCCCAATGGATTATCCAATATCAAATGTTCAGCATAAAATTATATCCATATAGGTAACATGATATGGACTGAACAGACTGTGTCTATATATTTAGTAGGACATGTACACACACATACACACACACACACACAACAATTAAAGAAAAAAGTGGCCAATACCAATGAATTTGAGAAAAGCAAGAGTAGGTAGGGTACATGGGAGGGCTTGGAGGGAGATAAGGAAAATGGAAAATGATGTACTTTTATTTTAATTACAAAAAATAAAAAAATATATACTTGATTGTAGACTGCTCGAGCTATTATGATTACAATGAAGCATAAGCAAGCTAGGAAGATTTCATAGACATTTCATAGAGACAGAATGATGTTTGAGAGGTCTTGTAGAGTTATAGAAAAGACTCTGTTCTCTCAAACAGTTCACAAATGCTTTAATATTGAAGAGAGACCACCCAGAAGCAAATGCAGTTATTTCCCTATTTGGCGAGTAGGGGGAGTAGTGTGTAGAAAGCAAATGAACTCATAAAAGCAATCATATATTTTGTCATCTGGAAGCTAGGACTGTAGATAATGCTTTGAATTCTAGATTTAAGTCCAGTTTTTATCTTCCTTCTTTATCTTAATTTTGTATGCTAGATGGCAGTGTCAGAACTGAACACTACACATGCTGGTTTTACATGCTTTGAAGGCTAGAAATCTAACACCAGACTAGCACCTTGGCCAGGCCTCTGGCAAGGTTTCACTTTCTGGTTACTGGTCAGCTACCTTCCCACTGTATCTTCGCATTGCAGAAAAAAAAACTCATGTATGTTGCTACATTTAAAGTGGTATGAATACCATCACATAGCATAAATTGCCTACCTTCATGACAATCCAAACCTAATCACTTGTCAAGGCCTATCTCTAAATACCTTCACCTTGTAAATTTGAGTTCCAACATATGAATTGTGGGCTGACACAAACATTTAGTGCATAAGAGTGCTGTGACAATTGGTAGACTAATTGAAGTCCAGGAAAGGGAGTGTCCCACAGCAGTAACAACATTTTTGAATTTACAGATTATATATTTTAAAAGCATTTACATCACACAAACATATATACATATATATATGGCGTAAATATATAATTAGAGAAGAGATCACAAATCTGAGAGGGACTGGGGAACATTTGAGGAGTTGGAGAGCAAGGTGGA
The DNA here is from genome assembly GCA_026225945.1 of Cricetomys ansorgei. NCBI lineage: Eukaryota > Metazoa > Chordata > Mammalia > Rodentia > Nesomyidae > Cricetomys > Cricetomys ansorgei. The sequence continues at coordinate 16,862,609 of JAMJFZ010001815.1, forward strand.
AATTATGTAAATAAATTAGCATGTATGGAATTCTGAGGCCATGAATTTGAAGGAGAGTTGGTGATGGATATAAGATATTTGGAGGAAGAGAAGGAAAGGGAGAAATGTAATTACATTATAATCTAAAAAATAAAATGGTAAAAAATTTTAAAAAACTAAAAGTATTATTTTTAAAATGAAAAGGAATTTCATTACAAAGGCAGAAAACAATTAAACACCTACTAATGATGTAAGTGTAGTCTATAGCTTTACATCTTTTCCTGGTTTATGGAATAGTGTTGGAATCTATCTCTTCTTGAACTCACTGTAAGTGATCACATGTGGCCGTAGTTTTCTGTAAGCCCTTTGATCTGCATATTTGCTTGGCTAGGAAGGGACTTAATCCTATGTTCCTGGTTTTATTCACTGGCTTGTTAACATGGCCACAACATCTCTGCTTGCAAGTATTTAATCATGAAATCCAAACCTCTACCTGTGGTTGCAACAGAATTCACAGTTGAGTGCTGACTATCCCCCTAACAAATGCAAGGAACACCTGCAGGCAGAGAACACATAAGTCATTCATTTAAAAATGTTTTGTTTTTGCTGCTTTTCTGATTGATGTGTTTACTCAGCTAATGAAATCTGGAAGCAGGATTATGAGATGCAAAATACCTTTAAGGAACTTGGCTTTTTCTTTATATCAGGGCTATTATTGAAGTTGCTGTAAAAAATTAATAATCACTGGAAGGAGACTTGGAAAATAATTAAGGCTAATGGACAGCCTTGATACTGAAATGCATTTATTTAATTTTTTAAAATTTCTGTACCCATTTTAAAAACGAAATAGCTGCCATTACTCATAATCCACCCCAATTTCCCACTGTTTCTATGTTATAATAGTAAGCTTACCTGATGTTTTTCCCCCTTTTAAAGTGTTTTAATTGATAGAATTACATTACTTCCCCTTTTCTTTTTCCTCCACCAGTGTTTCCCAGCTATTTTCCCTCAAACCTCTCCCATGCCCCTCTTGAATTGACAGCCTCTTTTTATTATTATTATTACTATATACATATATACTTATATTTGCATATATATGTATGCATACACATACACAGACAGGGAGGGAGCCTACTGACTGTCCTGCATCTAAGGCTCAGGGAACATTTTTGAAGACAAGGTGGAAATATTGTAGGAATACCAGGAAGTCTTCGGCAAATCAGTTTCTCCTAGAAATGACTGCATAAATAAGGTTGGCACTGGCACAATGGAAATGTCACTGGATATGTTAAGGCATAAGGGGGAAATTTTGAGAGATTCAATTCCTAGATGAAGAACTGAAGGCAACTAATGACTGCTGGGAGAAGGAGAATTAGTCTCTCCCAGGCATGAGCCCCTCTTGGCTGTCCAGTGCAGATATTTTAAATACAATAAAATTTGAAAAGAAGTGATGAAGTTATTTCTTGATTTTAAACTGAATTTGATATAAATTCAAAGGCTTGGTTTGTTCTTTAAAACAGCTAATTGTTTAAAAATACAAAAATTAGATTTTTCTATATAATGTCATCTCACAACTAATTTCACTTAAATGCAACAAGAATGCTATTTTAAAATATAATGAAAGCCACACTCAGACCTTCAATCTGCAAGTTTACCAAGGAAAACGTAGAAAATTTTACATAGGAAAGAAATTAAATGATCAATCCCATAAATACCATAAGTTTTAATTGGAATGATAATTCTGGACCACATTTTTAACAGAATTTGATACATCAGTTTATTGTGTATCATCATTTTTCAAATATTGATATTGGAGCATTAAACCTAATGGTGATAATGAACTGGTCTGTTCACCCTTGACTGAGAATTCTGTCTACTCTGGATTGCTATGAAATCAACCAAGAAAGCAAAAAGAAACATGGAAAGAGACAAGGGAGAAATGGCTACTGGCCAGAGGATATGGCCTCTCTCTCAGGCACAACATTCACTCTCCTATATGTATTCTCCATTCTAGGGACACTATTAATATCCAAACTCAGTAAGAATTCTACCCTATGTATTTTCAAATTCTTCTGCTTCAGTTAGATGAAGCTAACTGTCTGATCCTTAGGAGTGTCTTCCCCCTTATACATCCCGGCTTGTTTCTGTCATTCCAGTGATTACCGACAGTGAGACAGGTGACAGAAACCTACAGACATGTAAGCAGCTTTTGTTAATGAGATTTCTCTTTTTCTTCCTTTCTTTCTTTCTTTTTTTTTCTTTGTTTTTTTTTTTTGTTTTTTTTTTTTTTTTAACAAGACAAGGTTTCTCTGTGTGGCCCCAGTTCTCCTAGAACTCATTCTGTAGACCAGGCTGGCCTCGAACTCACAGAGATCCACCTGCAGTGTCTTAGTGCTGGTATAAAAGGCATGTGTTACTACTGCCTGGCATCATGAGATATCTTATAGGACAGATGTAGTTTCCAGCTAATCAATCACCATGGTATTTTATCATTTTTTTTTTATTTTTCTTCTCTCATACAATTTATAGAATATATCCTGACCCCCTCCCTACATCTCTTCCAGATCTACCCTCCATTACCACCCAAAAATATTCCCCTTCTCCCTAGAAAAGAACTGTCCCCCCAGGGTTACAGCACAATCAGGTCATGGCATAGTGTTAGCTTTTCCTTAAGTATGTGATCCCAACAGCATTTATAAAAATATAGTGCCAATGCAGTTTACCCTTTGCACAGAAATCGCATTTAACTCAATAGCAGTGGGAACTGAGATCAGAATGCCAACCCATTTCCCTTTTCTTTGCTAAGGATGATGAAGAAAATTTGTCAGCATAAATTTGCATATGAAAATAATGATGGAGTTTCAGTACACCAGGAAAATTGCCATATGGAAGAGTGTTTAATAAATTTTAATCAAAATCAAATTCTGGAAGTAAAAAATGGTTCAAAACAAAATTAATTCAACTATAGAGAGCAGACCTAAATTGTTCTCACATTTCTTGTCTCTCTCTTTCTGCGTATATGTATGTCTATATATGTATATACACATATATAGTCATATATATTCATATGTATGTATATATATGCAGGGAGAGAGATTTATATATATACACATACATATATATGTATATATATATGTATGTATATGTGTGTGTATGTGTGTGTAGGCATGTGTGTATGTGTGTGTGTGTATATATATATATATACACACTACATGTAAAGGCTCTAGAGGATAATCTCAGGTGTTGCTTCACCTTAGTCACTGCCTTGTTTTTTGAGATAAAGATAAGTGTTAGGAATTTTGAGCTGAAAGAAAAGAGTATTGCTATGAAAATGTCTTCACACAGTGCTCAGTTCCTACACTGAAGTAGGTACGTGCTAACTGGGGATAAGTGTATCTAGCTGAGAACCATGAAAAATGATTTAATTATTTGTAAAATAAATTCAATAAGTTATAGTAGAAGAAACAGTAATTTATAAGTAATCTCTCTGGACTTAAACCTTAACAAATATATAACCTCTTCTGTGATTAGATTTTTTGTTTCTCCACTGCTATTTAACATCCTTAATTTCTCTTAAATTGTATATGTCATGAATAATTGATTAGCATAGCTTTATTTAAATAAAGCTTTATTTACTTAAGGTACAAAAATATCGTTTGGGAGGCTAGAGACATGGCTCGGAAATCAAGAATGCATGCTGTTCTTGCAAAGGAACTGTATTTGGTTCCCAACACCCATGCCAGATAGCTTACAACTGCCTATAGCTTCATCTCCAGGCATCTGATGTCCTGTATTTGGCCTCAGCTGCCACTGCACTGTTATGTAAAATTCCACACATACATATATACATAATTTATGAAGAAAATAAAATTATTGTTGCTATATTATGTAAATAAATAAAACAAATGTTTAGAGCTTTCTTGATTTACACAGCAAAAGTGCCACCATGAAGCTGGGCCTTATATATAACCTGTAATCCAGTTCTTGGGAGATTGTAGGAAGATTATAAGTTAAAAGTCAGTCTTGGCTACATAGCAAATTCCAGGCCACTAGGAGCTAGAGTCAGATAGTAATCTTGTCTCAAAACCTGTTTTATTTCATTATTTTCATCCTTATTGGTGTTAAATCTAAATGTGAAGACTTGTGTGCTTAATTTTGGGAAACATTGAGGGTTATTTTAAGAGAGGGAAATTGTCTTTCTAGAAAATACTAAAGATTTGAACTTACTGACTCTGATTTTTCTATTTAATTTCCTAAGGCTAAAGATGGAGAGTCTGATACCTCACTGGGACTGCATAATAAACTAGACCAGTTAACCACCACAATTTGTAGGCTTATTAGCAAATAAAATAAACAACAATTCTATTTTAAGTCTATTGATATTTAGCATTAAGTTGGATGCTTGAAATTAATCGGGATTTTCATCCATCACACTCTAAAACACTATACCACAAATTAATGTAATGAGTATAATTTCTAATTAATTTCTGTCGGAGCCTCTTCTGTACAATTGAAAGTACATGACTCAAAAATATTAAAGTATTGCTTCTTACTTCATTGTTTTTTAGCTATCATTTAGATAGTTATAAATATTAATTGAAAATTTAAATAAACATTATCTAGCAAGTTCCATCCTCAGCAGTAGAGAAAAAAAAGGAGAGAGGAGAATCTGGTCTTTAACTCCTTGTCCTACTTTGCTTTCTGGTGCTGTGACACATACCATGGGCAGAATAACTTAGGGATAAAAGGGTTTATTTAAGCTTCCACTTCCAGGTAACAGTCCATCACTGGGGAAAGTTAGAGCAGGAACTCAAGGCAGGAACTTGAAGAAGAAATCATCGAGGAACATACTTATTGGATTGCACAGCCAGTTTTCTTACATAAGCCAAGATTTTCTCCCCAGAGATAGTATCACACGCAGTGGGATGTGTCTTGCCATGTCAATCAACAAGACAATTCCATCCTGACATGATCTAGGCCAATCTGATCATAGCAATCCCTCACCTGTGACTCTAGTATCTCTTCATTATGTCACATTGTCAACAAGAACTAAAGTAGACACTCTCATGCCCTCTTGATACATTCATGGACAATGAAAGGTTAACTATATGCCACAATACAAGACATGGAATCAATAATGAATCTAGAAAATCTCCATGGGAACCAATTTTACTGATTTTACCAATTATCTTGTTTTTCTTCGCAGTAGCATTGACAAGTCATTTCATAAGTAATTTTGGGTAGAAGGAAATAGGTCATGTTTTCAAATTTCATCAAAACAAGTGAATGGGTGACAAATTCTTCTGCAAGGAAATATGATATAAATCAATTTTAGGTGAGTAAGATCTTTTCCAAATACTTCAGGAAATAAAACAAGATGGAAGATCCAAGGAGAACTGAGGCATGAACACGTGACTAAAGGTTAGGGGCAATAAGTAAAAGCTATAGAATCTTTGTCAAAGATTCAGAGATATTCAGAGAATATCACACTAGATAAGAGAAACTGGGCAGAAGATAAAGAATTCTATAATTTAATTATATTTAATTGTATCTCTAAATACATATTATTTCATTTTAAATTAACCTTGCTTTAACCTCAGTACAAGAATAACAATCCTGATCACCTTGCTTTACAAATATCCAGTGTAAGTATTAATTTAAATAAATTTAGTAAAGTTTATTCTACTATAAGCACTTTAATTTAAGGTATAAAGTCAACGTAAGGCTTAAGACATCTTTGAGAAAAATGAGACTGGATACTCAAACACAGAGGTAAGACTCAGAATTTATAGAGACATTCACTACACTATTCTATTATACTTTAGTACATTTTTTCATAATTATTATACAATTATATTACCCATTCTTTGCTGATCTCAAGTTATTTTCTATATCGTTTATGCAATAAAACACTCTGTACTCAGTAAGGTAGGATCACACATATATGCCTTTCCTCCTAAATGAAATCCAGAAGAAATACATACATATATTTGTTGAAAGCAAATAAAAGACTCTGGGAAAGGAGGAGAACCAGAGGAAGGGGTCATGGAACAGGGGAAGGTAAGTGAGGCCAAATGTGAGCAAAGACAAAGATATACATGTACAAAGGTACTGAAGAATTGTACTATTTGTGCATTAATTTTAAAAATAACAAAAAACACTTTGTGATTGTATATGTGTTAGAAGGGACAAGTAAAAAAGGTTTCCCCCAATAGTATATTTTGTCAAAACTTAATTTAAAATTAACATTTTTAACCCTAATTTCTTAAAGGAAAAAAAACAAAACAAAATGATGCGTTGATTGTTTGTAGTTATTCAAAGACAAGGAATCATGTAATTTTATCCATAATTATAAGTATTAAGTGGAAAGCTATTTTTATTTTTTCCTTTTATTGAAAATATTTCTTTTTCACATTATATAGAGATTACAGTTTCCCCTCCTATTCAGCTCCTGTTCACCTCTTCTCAGATCCTGATCCACCAGTCTCTTCTTAGAAAACAGTCTTCTAAGGGATCATAAAGAAATAAAATAAAATATAACAAGATAAATCAATAACTAATACATCAGAATCAGATAAAAAAAAAAAGAAGAAGAAGAAAAAGAGCCCAAGGGAAGGCACCAGAAACAGACTCACTTGTTCGCTCATTTTCATAAAACACTGAACTTGAAGCTAGACTATATATGCAAAGTTCTTGTAAGGTGAAACGAGAGTGTATATATATATATAAATGTGTGTATATGTATAAATTTTAAAAATGAATAAAATAAAACATGTATGCATAAAATAAAAATAATAGAGAATAAGATAATTTTTAAAGGAAAATACCTGACATTACATCATGAGACAAGGAAGATGCCTTTAAACTTGTTTTCTATTAGCCATCTATTGCTGGACCTGCAGTCTACCCTTAATAGTAGTTTGTTTCCATAGTGAGACACTCTTGGAGAAACTAAATTTTCAATTTCAAGACGTTACTATTTGGAGGTTGCATCTGGGATAGGATGGGGCATGTGTCCATTCTTTCAGCTGTAGAACCCCATCTGGTGCAGACCCCAGACTCATGCAGGCTCTGTATGCTGCCTCAGGTTCTATGAGTTCAGATGTGCTTTAGTTCTGTTGATTTAGAGGGCTTGGTTTTCTTAGTATGTTCCATCCCTTCTGGCTCTTACACTTTTCTACCTCCACAGCTAAGGAGTTTCTTTAACCCTGACAGAAAGGATTTGAAAGAGATATCACATTTAGTACTGAGTGTTCCAAGATCTCACTTACTCCTCATAATTTATGATTGTGGGTCTCTCTATTTGTTCCCATCTTTTCCAGGAGGAAGTGTTCTGATGATGGCTGAACAAGGCACTGATCTATGGGTATAGTAGGTTGTCATTAGGAGTCACTTTCTTGCTATTTTTTGAGTTATTATTTGGTTTCCCCCTAGGTTCCTGTCTATCTAGTCTCAGGTGCTTAGTCACACAAGTGGTGTCCAGTATGGCTTTCCATTGACTGAAATAAGTCTCCAGTCAAATCAGCTACTGGTTGATTACTCTCACAAATTTTGTGCCACCATTGCACTAGCATATCTTGCAGACAGGACACCATTGTAGATTCAAGGTTTTGTGGCTGGGTTCATGTTTACATTTCTTCTTTGGAAGTATAAAGACCTGCACCAAAGAGTCTAGCACATAGGAATATAGGCTTTATGTAGGCAGCAGCTCTATTTCTTACTGTTCAAGTACTTAGGTACTTGTGTAGGTATTGTTTTCAGCAATAGAGTCTTGTGCTCAGTCTGTCAAAAACAACCTATAGTTTTATCAGTTGCCTGGGTAGTTTGGAGGTTTCCACAGGTCCTCTTTGACCAACAAGTCAATTAGATGTAACCCCATGTTGGTCCTGGAAGCTCCATTTCAAGATAAGACATGTCCAATTGGGGCTCTGTCTCTTCCAATTATTTGACAATTTCATTTATATTACCTTCACATTTGTATGTATATTCATAAGCTTCTACTGTATTTGGTTTCCATACCACCCTTCACATGGCCCTTAATTTTAGCTGTCTCTTTGAGTATTCTATCACCTCCCTCTTCCCTCCCCATCTCTACTTTATCCTCCAGTTCCAGCACCTCCATCCTTATAAAATTATCTATTGTATTTCCCATTCCTAGGAAGATCTATCTGTCCCAACCTGGTTCTTTACTTTATACTTTTCTGTAGTTCCAAGATTTGTAGCTTGGTGTCTTTAGCTAAGGTTAGTACTGCTGTAATGAAACACTGTGACCAAAGCAACTTGGGGAGGAGGAGTATGCTTCCATATCACTGTTGATTATCTAAGGAAATAAGGACAGGAACTCAAACAGAGCAGAGACCAGGAGGCAGAAGCTGATGCTAAGCCATGGAGGGGTGCTTCTTACTAACTTGATCATCATGCCCGGCTCAGTCTGCCTTTATACAGAACCGAGGGTCACCAGATTAAGGATGGCACCACCCATAATGGGCTGTGTCCTCTCCCATAAATCATTAATGCCCTATACCTGGATCTTATAGAGTCATTATTCAATTGAGTTTTAGATAACTCTATCTTGTGTCTAGTTGACATAAAACTAATCATCTCACTTGATTATCATTGACTTTACAGCTAATATCCACAAATAAGCAAATACACATTTGTCTTCCTGGGTCAGGGTTACATCACTCCAGATGATTTTTTTCTAGTTCTCTCCATTTACCTGCACATTTCATGATGCAATTTTTTTAATGGCTGAGTAATGTTCCATTGTGCAAATGTATTACAATTTCTTTGTCCATTTATCTAATGAGGAGCATTGAGGTTGTTTCTAACTTCTGGTTACTGTAAAGAGAATAGCAATGAACATGGTTGATGGAATGAAGCACCATTTGGGTATATAGACAACAGTGGTATATTTGCATCTTAATGTAGAATGATTCCCATCTTCTTGAGGAAGTGCCACATTTATTACCACAATGGCTGTGCAAGTTGACAATCTCAGGAGAAATAGACGAGAATCCTCTTGACTTACATCCACTCTGGCATGAACTTTCATTTGTTATATTGACTTTAGCAATACAAATTGGTATAAGATGAAATCTCAAAGAACTTTTGATTTGCATTTCTGTGATGATTAAGTATATTGAACATGTCTTTAATTGTTTCTCCCCCATTTGGGTTTCCTATTTTGAGAATTCTCTGTTCAAAGCTGTACCCCATTTTTTTCAGCTTTTTAAGTTCTGAATGTATATTTTGGATATTAGCCCTTATTGGATATGAAGTTGATAAAAATGATACAAACTTCAAGCCATTGAAGAAAAAAAAACAAAGAACATATCAAAGATGGAAAGAATAGTATAGCAATTGGCCTGTGTGAAAGCTAGGAAGGGTCCATCTTCCAGGGGTCTATATGAAGGAATCATATTCAGAAGCCTGTGTGATTTAGATGGAATGTGGAAAGAATGTTACGAATGCTACTACATACCTTTAATCCCAGTATTTAGAAAGCAGTTGGTGGTTCATGCCTTTAATCCCTAAGACAGAAACAGAATGTAGAAGAAGACCCAGGAAGCAGAACTCAGAAAGAGTCAGGAGGAGTTGCCTCAGTGAGTCAGAGTGAGTACATGCCCAACTCTCAGCATATAAAGGCAGGTTATCAGTTCAGAGAGTAGTCTGTAGCAAGGAGAATCAGTTACAGAGGCAGTATGGAGCAATAAAAGTTCAAGGGACAAGACATGGAGACAATGAAGAGGTTTGACTGAGGATATGGCAGAGAGCTGACCGAGGCAATATAGAGTAATAAGACACAAAAGCAGGCAGACTCAGAGAGAGACACAGAGACACAGAGGCAGATTAACAAAAGTCAGTATCAGGCAGGAAGAGTGAGTTAGTTTGAAGCCAAGCAGAGAAGTTCAGTCAGAGATGTTGCAGGAGTCAGACAGGTTCAACTGGAGTCAGAAGAGTTCAGTCAGAAAGAGCCATCTCAGAAGGCCAGTTTGAGCCAGTGGCTTGGACAAGAGTTTGGGCCAGACAATAAGTGAGTTGAGTTGAAACATAAGAGTCAGAATTCAGGAGATAGTCAGAGTGGCTCAATCGGCAATATGTCTCAAAAGTTGGTTAGATTGTACAGAGGTTTAATGGTTCTAGATTGCATGGAGGCTGAGGCTAAAGCCTTCCAGTTCTAGGCTTAAGATTAGACTGTATGGAGCAAAAACACTCCCAGGGTTCCAGTACTAAGAACCAGTGATTTAATAATTAAACAAGAGAATAAAGTACCTTTAGCTCTGAATCTATGGTTACATCTGGCACCTACATCTACAAAAACAAACAAAACACAAGAGCCTCCCAGGCTTTTTGATCCAGAGGATTAATAATGTGAGAATGGCCTTTCTATCAAAAGCAACCAAAAGATTCAACGCAATCTCAATCAAAATTCAAACATAACTCTTCGTATATCTTGAAAGGACAATCAGCTTTCTATGGAAACACAAAGAATCTGTGATAGCTAAAACAATCACGAACAACAAATGAACTACTTATTTCAAGTTTTACTACAGAGCTATAGAAATAAAAACAGCATGGTACTGGCAAAAAGAGAACTATTCTCTTCAGATAAGCAAAAATTAGAAATGCTTTGTTTTCAAACATACTCAGAATATAAATATACACAGAGTGTTTATGTTTTTAAATGATAGAAATTGACTATCATAAAATCTTCCCAGTGTTATTATTTTCTCTGATGTGTGGCAGATATCCTTTCTACATAAAAGCACTAGCTCTGAAAAACGAAATTGTCAAATGTGCTTGTTCAATGGCATGACCTGAGGTTGTCACTGGAGACATGCAGTATTTGTCACTATGACAGGCTTACAGGATAGTGCTTGATATTGTATTTATATATAAATCAATCTGAAGCCAACCTAAACATGACCTTTACTATATAATGAGTTAAAGCCAGTGATTTTATAATAGCTGATCTATATATCACTTCTGCTAAGTTAATGTAACAATACTTACACAGTTTTATATATTAAATGATACATATACAATACAGTAGATAATGACACACAGTAAAATCTTAGCAAAATATAGTTTATGAAACACCATAATATCTGAAATATACTATAATCTCTTTTAGATTTCATTATGTTTTAATTTTTCAAAATAAATTAAATGGGAACTATTTCTAAAATTTCCATAATTAGTGTCTTTAGGCATGTAATGATTATCATATTCAATATATATACCCCAAAGAAGATTAGAAAGGGGAGTTTTGTCTCGACTTCAAACTAAGACAACAGTAATGAAATGTTGCAAGGACTAAGAGACCCAATGATAGTGTACATCATAATTAATTTCAGTCTCAAAAGTTCAAAAGGCATGCTGCTATTAACTAGTAGAAATTAAATCTGAATTATTTAAATTATTTAAATTTGTATTACTTCTAAATACCTGAAGTCACTTTAGTACCCTCCAATTAATCACCTTTATTCTTCCTCCCATTCTTCCTCCCAGTGATCCTCCCAGATCACTCAGAAAAGCTGAGTTAATAAAACATTTTATTCTCTAAAGCCTTGTTAGAATAAACAGATAATATGTTTTCTTCTCCCACACTATACAACAGCTGAGGTGACTTATTCTGATAGTAGATTTTAAACATTAAATATACATCTCTCACATGAGTCTAGAGATTTATAACAATGTAATCAATAGAAATTAAAATTCCTTCCTCTTTGATTATACAAAGGATGAATTTTACAATTGTATTATCAGCAACTGAAGTTGATTTTAAAATATGTGGTATTTTTTCTTTAAATTTAAAGACATATCTTTCATAGTAATTGGTACAAGAAATACCCTGAGCAGCATGAGCATATGCTGTTTTACATCAGTGATTCTGTCAGTGGGTTTGTTGTCAGCTACCAAGCATACCTGCATTGATTAACCTTGTTTTGCTATTAAACATGGACAGTATTATAGTAGGGACACTCGCTTTGACTTCTGCAAATATTTGAAGTTGAAATAATGTTGGGAAAAAAAAAAAGAGAGAGCCTGCTGCCTAACTTATTTATCTAGTGTCACACCGAGTTGATGGAATCCTGGGCACTATAAAATACAGTGCAGACGTATTCAAGTATGAAATACTATTTGTTGGAACTGTAACTCTAAAATCCAGAATTTCTCATCCTTCTATTATTTCTGTCATACGTCTGAAAGGAGATACACAGAAAAGATGCACAAGACAAAAGCCTATGTCTTTTTATAGTCAGGTATCAACAAATGTCAAGTAGTCACAGAGATTTTCAAACTTTTCACAGAAATAGATTGAGTGATTTCTTGATACGCTGAATAAGAATACTCTTGACAGAAACATCAAAGGTAAGAAAGGAAACACAGAGAGAAGTGCATCCAGAAGGAAAGCAATGAAATGGGTGGAAGTATCAATCAATCCATATTGAAAGCTTTCACAAGATGAATGATCTTCTCAAACAGAAAAATGCAGCTGAGAATCCTCTTTTCTTGCTGGCCAAGCAGAGATACTAAAAAGCAAAATGAAACACAGAAAACTCCAGAAAAAATAGTTCTCAATATTTTAAATGGTTAGGTATTCAAATAAATGTTCACTCTTCTCAGAAGCCAAATTTCACTCAATATTTGTTTACTTATCACTGTAACTATTTTCAAAGACTATAGCTGTAGCCCTAAATGAAGGAGATCAAGGGTCAGCTTCCAGAAAGATTTCCCTCAACCTGGAAGCTTATTACTATTATTATTATTAATTATTATTATTATTATTATTATTATTTCATTATTATTTTGCCATTTCTCAGTGACCTTGGTTATGTGTTTTTACCTAGATCAAGACTGTTAATAGTTTAAACTTAGAGGTCTCTGAAACGGAAACTAGAGAACAGCAAAGTTTTGTTAGGCAATCAAAGGTACAGAATAATTTATTATCTCCACTCCCACCTTAACTTATTCTCAATCCTTTGTGTATTCAAGCTCACTGTATAAAGGTTACCTGGTAGTTCATGCACAGAACTGTGATGTCAGCAAGACCAAGGGAATTGAATTGGTTACTACCCCACAAACTCATACTATAAATATCTCAGACCTTCTAGTTAACCTGTTAAAATTAGTGAAACTGATGTCTATGTTTATGTTTATGTTTATGTCTATGTTTACAATATCATATGTTTAAACATGGTCCTTAGTTTCTGCTTAATGCCAGCCACCATGGTTTTACTTTGGCACAAATTTTCAATATGTCTCTCTCAGATACTTATTTGTCTTATTTCTAGAGTTTGTCTTCTTACATTGTTTCATCACTGGCTTATGTTGATCCAATCTCCTTATATTAAATATTTTACTAGCAAGACAGGACATTCAAATAAAATATTTCTCTATTGAAAATAAAACAAAGTTTGAAATCCTTGTGTAACAGTAACTGATATACCACAGATCCCAATTTCTTTCTGAGTAGAGAATTTTTCACCAAATCAATGTTTATAGACCCTCACAAAGCCAATATAGGATATACTCAGCTATCAGTAGTATATACTACTGATATATACTCAGTAGTATCAGCTATTATTATTTTTTTTAAGATTAGACAATCAGAAAGGCAGACTCTACAAGGAGAGATATGAAGCATCTGTGGTCATTCACTGGGCCACTGTATCCATGTCATACTTGATTTGTATCTCAAAATGAAATAGAAGAAGTAGGAAGGTTTCCATTTCTAAGTGTACAGGTTACTACACACAGTTAAGCATGCTGAATTTATTGGATTTCTTACCTATCTCGTATCCCAGACAGATGCATATTTTATTTGGCATTCATTAATTTAGGGACAATTCTTCAGATTTTTATGGAGGTAATGAGTAAAAGCATTAGCCTTTTCACTAAAAAGTTCATGATTATGTTTACAAGGAAAAGATGCCTGGCTGACCATGACCTTTTCTATTTCCTCAGAAGTGCCCCTTCCCTAAAGAATAAGAACAAAACTGGCCACAGGATAAATGCTTTCAGTTTATTATGCCTAATCTTGCCAGAGACCTGTTCAGCAACACTTCACATTTTTCATGTCATACATTTTGACAATACTCAAACTGATATGTGTAATACCTTCAAGATGACAAAGATTTGCACCATCAAAGGGGGAACAAAATGTGTCTATTACTTACTCATGTTACTTGTGATTTACACAGTAGCATTTGATTCTTTATTTGTGACTGTATTTGTAATACTCTTTGATCAAATTCTTTAATCTATTCTCTCCATCATCCCATTATTTGAATCAATCTATCTGGGTTTGTAGAAACATTTGTTTTCCTTTATTATTTTCAAAGACCAAGTTCTTATTTGTTAGTGAATCTCTTTCTATGAACATTTCATCAACTAAGAGCTTCAATAAGCTGCTAATAAATTTCATAAGGCATTTTCTAAGCATATATATTACCATTAACATGTGCTACATATAATCTTCTGAGGAGAGAGCTGTTCACTCCACATGAGGTGCTGGTAGTGCTGACTGAAGAAATTATTCCACCCAAGTCTAGCATGATGACACCAGGGGTTCACTGGAATTATTTCACATGTGCATGTGTGCGGGGGCCATGTATAGTAGTATGGGAGATTTCAAGGGTAGCTGCATCACTGAAAAGCCCATGCCAGCATTGACAGCATCACAAGACCTGTACCCCTGGAGTGCCTTTCCAATTTGCAGACAGCTTCACAGAATAATCTCTTTTCCTTCAGCAATCGTTTACTATTTAAGTAAGCTAGAGTAAGGACCTCAGGACTTTTGTAACTTTGTTTCTGATTCTCTGTAACATTCTTGTGAGTTTTACAAGCTGTCTTCTCCATCCAAGGGGAGTGTTCCCATTTTAAGGACCAGTTACACACCATGTCAGAATCCTTTTTAATTCTATCAATGTATTTATTGTTTATTATAGCTCAACGCATTATTTATTTACATAACTATTTGAATCACTTGTTAATAAATTTCACCTAAAATTAAATTATTATTTTTCCATACAGGAATTTCACTCTTCCATGCATTCCCTGTCACCGGGGCAATCTTTAATAGATATACATCATAAATATAAATGATACGTAAACATGTGTTTTAGTTAGGATTTCTATTGCTGTGAAGATACACCATGATCATGGCAACTCTTATAAAGGAAAATATTTAATCGAGGCTGGCTTATAGTTCAGAGGTTTAGTCAGTTATTTTCATGGCAGGAGGCATGATGGCACACAGGCAGACATGGTGCTGGGGAGTCTCTTGATCAGCAGGCAGGAGGGAAAGAGAGGGACACTGGACTTGGCTGAGCATCTGAAATTTCAAAGCCCACATAGCAGTGACACACTTCCTCCTACAAGGTCACATCTATTCCAAGAAAGCCACATCTCCTAATAGTGCCACTTCTATGAGCCTATGGGGGCCATTTTCATTCAAACCACCATAGCTTGCAAAGCAATAACATAAAATTGACAGAATATCTTAGATGTATTTTTATTAATTATATAGTAAAATAATAATTATATTATTGGGTTAAAGCACTACTGAAATGAAATTTAATTCCACCTGCTTCTTGTTACTTGATTAAATGATGTCATTACTAGAAATTTTTAAATTATAAATGTTGCTTACATGTTGATTGTAATATTCCATGATTCACATTGTTTCCAGTGAGCAGACATTAATGAGGATTTTTCTGAGTGTTAAGGTAGCACACAAATGGAAACCTTAGTTTCCTTTCGTCTTATTTTTGTTCTTATTTTTATTTATCTGTAGTCTTATTTTTGCTTATTTTTTCTTCATTCATATTTGTCAAGTGCACTTTTTCCAAATTCTATTGTTAAGCATGATAGTATGGATTTGAGATGTCGGCATAGGCCAGTGGTTCTCAACCTATGAGTCACGACTCGGTTGGGGTCAAATGACCCTTTCACAGGATCACCTAAGACCGTCTGCATATCAGATATTTACATTATGATTCACAACAGTAACAAAAGACCTTTTCACAGAGGTCACCAAGACCATCTGCATATCTGATATTTACATAAGGACTCATAATAGTAGCAAAATTATAGTCATGAAATATCAAAGAAAATAATTTTATGCTTGGGGGTCACCACAACATGAGGAACCATAGTAAAGGGCCATAGCATTAGGAAGGTTGAAAACCACTGTCATAGGTGAATATGTTGAAGAGTTGATCTGCAATCAGTTAGAGCTATTGAGGTACAGATGGATCAAGAGACTGCTCAGCTCAAGGTGTTAAGTCATCTTAGTTAAAGGGCTATGAGGAAG
Source organism: Cricetomys ansorgei (assembly GCA_026225945.1). NCBI lineage: Eukaryota > Metazoa > Chordata > Mammalia > Rodentia > Nesomyidae > Cricetomys > Cricetomys ansorgei. The sequence goes on from JAMJFZ010001815.1 coordinate 16,878,912, forward strand.
TAGACAGTCTTCAGAGGATACAGGTGCCCAAGGAACACTTTTGGAGAGAGCACACACGGAGAAACAAAAACAGCCTTCTGATTCCATTTAACATTGCTTTAAAAATGATCATATCAACAGATGTCATTACTTAACTTTCCCAGAAGTCTAGTTATTATGTTTGCAACTATTATTTCAGTACCGCTATCTTTTTTCTGGAAAAAGTTCTCTAGTGATTATGAAATGTAGTATTAAAACCAACTCTTTGAATATTGCTCACTATAATTAACCCTAGGCAATTAACAAAAAAATAATATTGCTTTTGAACTATGAGAGAGATTATAAAAGAAAAGCATAAAACAGTATCTCTTTAAGGCCATCTAGCCAATGGCAGTCATAATCCAGAATATTTGTACTCATAGTTAATAACAATTAACTTCTATTAAGTTGTTAAATTCTCAAATTTGGAGGATACATGAAACTTTCTTGGATGATCTTATTACTATGAGATTATAATCTGAAACACAACTGCATAATTACAGAATGTTGACTTTATTTGCTAAATCTAGTCTGAGTATTTTCCCTAAAATATACATATTTGGAACTTTAATGTGTGCCTATGTGTGTGGCTAGTGTGTGTGCATATATGTGAGCATGTATGTGTGTGTGTGTGTGGTGTGTGAATATGTTTGTATGTGAGTGTGTGTATGTGTGAATGCATGGTTAGTGTGTGTGTTCATGACACAGTTTGGAGGATATGGGTAACCTTTGTTTATTTTTCCTTTGTGTTCTGTAATTGAGCCTCCATATTTGAAACTGTAGAATAAAACCAAGCATATGCTTTTCTAGAGAAATCTTCATTTTTACAGCCCATTCATATTTGTAACATTAATTCTCTAGTCATATTCAAATTTTTTTCTCTCTTTTTCCTTCTTTCAGAACTATTCTCAAAATGTGTTTCTCAGGCTTATGGGGAAATTTATTTACAAGGGTCTGGATCTGGTCAATCAAATCTTGCCTGTGTATAGATGACTTTGTCTCGTATCTTACTAAGCTCCCTGATCATCCTGGAAGACCTAGAAGGCAGATGCTGGTGTTCCTGCAGTTTTAAAGTCTGAGCTTCCTGCTGTCAATACATGCTCTCTTAAGGATTTTTGAAACCATGCCTCCTGTGTGAGTGAGAAGCACTCACTGCTCCAATAATGTAAGAATGAATTTAACATATTACCCCTAAACTTAGCATTGAATTCTCATTCCTCACAGACTTCAGGAAACTGAAAAGTTGCTGTATGGCAAGGTACATCATCATTTGGAAGAAATGGGAGCCTACCTAGTTGGAAAAGATTTTTTTTGTTTTTTGTTTTTTATATCAACTACACATCTGATAGAGGACAAATATTCAAAATATATAAAGAACACAAGAAACTAAATATCAAAAAATCAAGAGAATTCTCAACAGAGGAATCTCAAATTGCTACAAAACACTTAAAGTAATGATACACATCCTTAATCATCTGTGAAATACAAATCAAAACTACATTAAGGTTTCACTTATTCCAGGCAGAATAGTTAACATCAGTATAAACAGTGATAGCTTATGCTGGCAAAGATATAAATTCAGGAGAACACTCATCCATTCCTGGTGGGAATGTAAACTTAAAGTGCCCCTGTGGCAATAAGTATGGCAAATTCTCAAGAAGATGGAAATCAATATACGAGAATACCAAGTTATCCTACTCTTGGACATATACTCAAGGGACACTTCACCCTACCACAGAGATATTTGTTCAATCATGTTAGCTGCTGTTTAATTTATAATAGCCACAAGTCGGAAATAACATAAATGACCCTCAACAGATGAATGAATAAAGGAAATGTAGTACATTTATACAATGGAGTATTTCTCATGCCTTAAAAAAATAAAATCATAAAATTCAGGGTAAATGAATGAAACTCAAAAAATTATTCCTGAATGCGGTAATCCAGAGCCAGAAAGTCAGATATGTATTTTCTTATATGTGAACATTAACTGTAAAATCAAGGATAATTAAGTATGATGGGTAGTTTTATATCAGGCTAGAGACATCTGAAAGGTGGGAACCTCAATTATGTAATGCCTTCATAAGATCCAGCTGTAAGGTATTTTCTTAATTAGTTATTGATAGGAGAGATCTCAGCCCATTGTGGATGGTTCTATCCTTGGGCTGGTGATCCTGGGTCCTATAAGAGAGTAGACTGAGCAAGCCAAAGGGAGAAAGTCAGTAAGCAGCACCTGTCCATGGCCTCTGCTTCAGCTTCTTCCTCCAAGTCTTTGTCCTGTTTGAGTTCCTGCCCTGACTTCTTTAAGTGATGAACAGTGAACTAATAATGCATGCCTTCTCTTCAAGTTGCTTTGGTCACAGTGTTTCATTATAGAAATATTAACCATAACTAAGGCACCAATGCTACAAATTACAGAAATAAAGTAAGAAACTAAATTGAGACAGATAGATATCCCTAGTAAAGTGAAATAGAATAGATCGTTATGGATGGGTGGGGAGGTGACTGGAATGGGAGGATAAAGTGGAGATGGAGAGGGAAGAGGTGGTAAGGGAGGGAATATATGGAGAGAACTAAAATTAAGGGCCATGTGATGGGTGGTATGGAAACCTAATACAGTAGCAGCTTCCTAATAAATATATAAATATGAAGGTGATCTAAATGAAACTGCCTAATAACAGGAGGAGAAAAAAGCCCAGTTAGACAATTCTCAACACCAAATACAGCTTTTATTACAAGGATGGGGTTATATCTAATTGACTTGTTAGCCAAAGTAGTTCCCGTGGGAACCCCACCCCCAACAACCCAGGCAGTTGATAGGACTATACGATGTTCTTGACAAACTGATCACAAGACTTCATTGCTGGAAACGATTCCTATGCAATTCATTGAACAAAAAGAAATTGAGCTGCTGCCTACACAGAACCTACACCCGAATGTACTAGCCTCTTTGGTACATGTCTGCAAACTACAGAAGTAGAAACATGAACATCAACCCAACCACAAAACCTTAAATCTATATTGGCATCTTGCCTCCAAGATATGCTTTTGCAATGGTGACAAACATTTGTGGGCATAACTAACCAAAATCTTATTTGACTGAAGGTCCACCCATGAGGTGAAACTCATGCCCAACACTGCTTGAGTGACCAACAATATGAGACTAGATAATCGAGGGTCTTAGTCTAAATAATAACAATCTAAAAAAGAATCATATAGCAATAAAATGACTCGTAATGACAACCTGCTATACTTATAGATTAGTGCTTTGCTCAGTCATCATCAGAGAAACTTCTTACTGTAGCAGATGGGAACAAATACAGAGATCCACAGCCAGAAATTATGCAGAGTGAGAGAGATGTTGGAATACTCAGCACTACTTGTGATGTCTCTCTTGAACCTTCACCTCAGGGCTCACAAAACCTCTAGGATGTGGAGACAGGAAGAGTGTAAGAGTCAGAGGGGATAGAAGACACCAAGGGGAAAAAAAGGCTTTCTACATCAACAGAACTGAAGTACCAGATGGGGTTCTAGAACAGAAAGAATGGGCACATGCTCCATCTTAACCCAGAAGCAACCTCCAATTAATAACCATTTGCAAAGAAAACCTTTTTTTTTCTCTCCAAGAGTGTATCACTGGGAAACAAACTACTCTTAAGGGTAGATGGCAGGCCCATGACTCAGAAGTAGATGGCCAACAGAAAGTGAATTCAGAATGTATTGCCTGGTCTTTTCCTTTTTTTTTAGAAAACAATTATCTTATTATCTCTTTTTACTTTAGAAGTCCTTTGTGTATATTTATGGCTTCCAATTTAGTATTTTATGGAATTCCTCAGTGTGTGGACAAGTGGGTGTCTGTTTCCTGTGCCTTCTCTTGAGCTCTTTTGCTTCAGTTTGTTTTGTTCAATTCTCATGTTGTAATTTTTGTTTTATCATATTATATTTTATTTATTTACATTTTATTTTACTATTATCCTTTAGAAATTTGCTTGTTTCTTACTAAGAGAGAGAAATGTGGTGGATCTGGATGGTAGGGGAAGTGGGGGGAGTAATTGGGAAGAGTAGAGAGAGAAGAAGCCATAATCAGGATATATTACGTGACAAAAAAATTTTTTTTTCAATTGAAGGAGGAGGAAAAGATACTTTCATCCATCTCCTCTCCCCTGACCCTTATCAAAGTTCTGCTTCCTTTTGGCCTTAGTTGTTCCTTTCTGGCCCTGCTCTTCAACACTAGGATGTGACTCTGTAGACAAGTGATAGCATGTCATGTTGAGAATTCTGAATTATCATATTATTTTTATGTTTTCTTTGTTTTGTTTTGTTTTTTGTTTTTTTGAGGCAGTGTCTCTGTTGTAACTCTAGCTGTCCCGGAACTCACTCTGTAGACCAGGCTGGCCTTGAACTCACAGAGATCTCCCTGCTTCTGCCTCCTGAGTGCTGGGGTTAAAAGCATGTGCCACCATCTCCTGGTGAATTATCATATTCTGATTGGTGAACTGGAAACAGGTGATATTAAATCTAAAATGCATTTAAAAGTACGTAGATGAGTAGAGAATCTCTGATTCCTGGTCAGTCTTATTTGGGGTTCATTCAGATTCTATCCATTAAGTAAATGTGAAACAAAAGGCAGAATTTAGTTTTATTCACATCACAGCAAGAGAAGATTTTTGACCCGCTGATTTCAGTAATAAAATGACACATATAGTTTAAATCTTCCTAAAAGGAACCTCATCAGCATATAAAAACTATAAAGCTAATCAAATATACAAGCACATGGACATGTATGCATGTGAATGGCTATCACTCATCTATATACACATCAAAGGCTGTCCTAGTAATATGCAGTGACTTCTAGAGTAACAGGCATAAACTCAAGAAAACCAAATTTCAAGCCATAATCCTAATGAGCAGATAAAGATGTATCAGCATGATCCAAGAACCTCTGGGCATCCAGCAAATTGGCCATATGCTAATTTCACTCTCATGCCATTTTCAGAAACTAAAATGTAGCTGGACTGAGAAATACTTGTGTTGTGCTATGGCAAGGCTAGTATGTATGTGCTTTTGTGGCAAATGGACAAATAATATATTGCACACAGTAAGGTTTTCTAATTTTGCTAGTAGTAGAAGTAGTATAATCTTCTGCTGAACAGACAATGAAGTCAGGTAGCTGACTGCTGAGACCCATTTTCTAGTACTATCCTATTCGTTTTACAAAAGTTCAGTAAAGCAATATACAGCATTAGGAACAGAGCCTCAAACTGTATGTATGTATCCCATTGATAACTTTCTCTAGGGCAGAATTCAGTACTAACAGTATATTCAGAAGGGAGAAGATATAAAGATGTTAGGTACTGAAGCTGGGGAATTTTCATTCAGATTACACTTACTAAACAAAATTAATAGGCATAAAAAATGAGATTCAAGGTATAAAATAGTCTCTCATTGTCATTAAGCATGATGTCATAATTACATCAATACTTAATATAAAACCCTAAGTGAAAGTCCTAAAGGAATAATTTTTCAAACCACTCTGAATCCCAGAGAGAGGTGTGAGAGCCTATGAAAGGGCTGCCTGAGAATGGCTCTTGAGTTAGATCTGAGGGGATGTGGAAAAGCTTAAGAAGAATTGGAGAGCAAGCACATTCCAGGCAGAGGAGCATTTTCTTCTTTTTAAGCTTTTGTCCTTGGCAGACAGAAGTCTGCAGATGCTTTTATCCTGATCTTGTCAGCCTCTGGACTGTGAAAAATAAGTTTATTTTGTTTATAAGCAATCCAGTCTGTGACCCTTTGTTTAGCATGCAAATGGTGTTAGAATAAGAGACCCTCTGGGCAGTGAGAGAAGCACTACTTATCCCTAAAGGTTGTAGCCTTCCTGGAATGGAAACACTGATGCCATAGGAATATAGGTTTGCTGTTGCTACTGCAACTTCTTTTTGCTGTTTGAAGTTGTGTCTGGACCTAAAGAGGCTTCTTCAGGATGGGAATGATAGAGAGTTGAAAGTGGATTAAGCACAGACCCTGTGAGTTCAATTAGGGTTCCCTAGGGTGCATTTGGAAAATTTTTGGTAGTCTCAACATTGAATCAATCTGGATGTTCCCTACTGGGCCCAAAGGATTGCACTCCAGAGTCATCTGTCAATCAATTTCCTTCTCTTGGTAGTTGGCTGCAGAAGAAAGTAATTGGATGACCCTAGGGGGTTACTTTCTGAAACATCAGTGTTGATAAACATCAATTTCTTTGATAGTAATAAGGATCAGAGATAATAAGACTACAAGAAAACCAGATGGGAGTTAAGTCCTTGAGGGGTTCACAGTATTGCACCATGCATGTGTGTGCCGCATGAGAATAACTGGTATTCTATTCTGCAATTGTAATTCCCGTCTCTTGTGATTATTCCTATCCCCCACACCTGCTTAGCCATACAACAAATATATGTTATTGAACTTGTTTAATTTTCTTTATAGGAATTAGCTTTACATTCTCCAAAATCAACACTTCAAACAGTTCTCTTTACATACATGAGAAAAGCAACTGTAGTGAATACAAACCTGTACATGTCTTTTACAGAATTTATTTCAATATATAAAAGGACATGTTAACTCTATTTTGCACAAGGTATGCAATAGTTTTCAGTAAAATGTTGAAAGTCGACAAAGGTCAGTTTCATAGTATCTTTACAGGTATTATAAAATGCAATAATGGAATTAAATTCTGTCAAATTCATGGTCCAGGCTCACTTTTGCCAATGAAAAATTATTTTTGTTCTGCAAGCTGGAAGATTCTTTGAAAATATAGATGTGATTGTTGGAGGGAGATACAATGTGCATGTGCGTGTGCATGTTTGTGTGCATGTATATTCATGTGTGTATGTGCGTGTGCATGTGTGTGTGCATATGCGTGTGTGTAGTGTAGGTCTACAATTGCCTCAGTGGATGAATGGAAGTAAGAAGACAACTTTTAGAAATTTGTTCTCACTTTTCACATGTTAAGAGGGAACATCTCTTGTTTTTGCCATACTGAGTATTCCAGCCTACTTAGCCCCTGAGTTTACCAGTTATTCCCCTGCCTCAAACTCCCATGTCACTGTAGGATTCCAGATGCATGTTACTTGCATCCATTTTGTTCAAATTCCAGAGATCGAACTCAGATCCTGGGGCTTGAGTGGCAAGCTCTCTCCCCACTGAGCCCTACCACCTGCCCACCACTCTTCTTCCTGAAGTTACATGAACAATGGCAACTCTTAGTATTGTTTTATTTGCTTGCTTGTATGTACTGTAGATCTATTTAAGAGTTTCTCTAAATCTATATTCAATATATATTCTGAAACTATATTCAAACTATATCCTATATTCAACCCCTACCATCACCCACAAAGAGAGTCCTTTCTTTAAAAAATTTATTTTGACATTACACAAAGTGAGCCTGTAATTGAAATATTGATGTGCTTGAACCAGTTTACTTTCACAGTGTGCATGCTTCCTTCCTAAAGCCATTTTTACTGTTTTAATTTAGAAATAAAATATATCTTTTGTCTGAGGGGAAAATGTTTTTCTTCAGCAACGAAAGGATATGTTTTACTACATACTTAAATTTCCTTCTAAGTGCATATGAAATCAAGTCATTTCAATCAAAATTATTTAACATCAAAGAATTTTTCTAGGGGTTTAATTTTATAGAGTATATTAAGTCATCTAGTGGAAATTGCATTCAGTTGCTGATAAGATCACGGCAAGATTTCTCAAGTGTGTTAGAAATTGGTTTTAATCTCATAAACAAAACAATAACAACCAAGGATAAGCAGTCATGCTCTCAGATACTAGGTCTTGATGGAGTCACCCTCAACCCTCAACCTCTTCCTGTCATGAAGGTTCCCAAATACAGGCATATCTGTACTTTTTTCCAAGTTAAATTAAGCTGGGATGCAAGTGTCACAAAATATATCTTCAAGCTGAAGTGTCCCCTTCTAAAGAACTATTCCAGAGTCCTACCCACCTATCTCACTTATATCTTATTGTTTAAAATGGTTCCACGTAGCTATTCCTCACCATAAGAATGACTCAGGGATATATTATTTCAAAATATTCATGTTGTCATGCTAAATGAAGCTTATAGTATAAGTGATCCTCAAAAGATGAATATGTATTAGATGAGTAACTTACCAACCTTTTGTTCTACTTACTCCATGCTTATCCTTAATTTGATATCTCATGACTCATAAGTGAAAAGAGCAAGAACGATGGCTCACCAGGTGAAACCACTAGCCACCAAGCCTAATCTAAGTCTGATCTTGGGACCCATGTGGTGAAAGGAGAGAACTTAACCCCTGTAAGTTCTCTTCTGACTTCTGCCAATAGCTTACAGATTCCTGCCTTGCTAATAAATAATTGTAAACTTTTATTGTGAATAATATTTTAGTATAGAGAGATTGTTGGCTCAGATTGTCACTCTAAAGTTGTGAACATTTGTAGCAAAAAATATAATGAAAAATGCTTGAAGATACAAATATGTTTAAACTGACTTGAAAAATCGCACAATACATATGTGTATTGAAAACTGGCAGGAATCTCATTAACATGCTCAACCTTTATGTTTTTATGGATCAGTTGAATTAAAATAGATGACAAAAACTAGGAGTAAAAAACTTACAATGGGAAAAAAATCACTTGTCAAAATCAAGCATCTTATGAGCTGTACCATAGGAATAAGATGGTTAAAGCTCCTGTATGGGGTTACACATACCTGAATTTTAAATCTTGTAAATTTTACAAGATATTCAACTTGTGCTCTCTCAATTTCTTCTTCAGCAATATATGGTAATTATTTGGCTATCACATAAGGTTGCTAACAAGTCTTATGTAACTTCAGCTCTGCAAAATACCATCTCATTGCCTGGCATAGATCGAGGCTTAAATACAGCTTAGTTATTATATTGCAATATGATGAATTTTGAAACTTTTAACTCATCTATGTAAAAATATGGAAAGGGCATTATACTTGCAAAAATCAATCTCTGCTTTAGCAATATCACAGCACTATTTTCATATTGTCCTCTATATTTCCAAACTGTGACCCTGGAATAGAGGCTAGGTACTGAATGATGCTGCACAGGCCCTCATGGTACACAGAGAGTGGAACAGTATTAGAATGGTAAAGAGAAGAATTCTTCAGTGTATTCCCAATCGGGTTCCCTCCTGACAAGGAAATATTGTCTTCACCTATAAATACCAAATCCAAATCCCCATTCACACATTTTCTTACATGTAAAGGAAAATATCAAAGATTGATTTCTATCACAAGCACTTTTGTCTTTTTAAAAATATGTATCTTGAATTCATGATGACTGAGGATCAGACATCCTGAGATAAAAATTAAAGATCGTTATCAGTCAATGACCTTGGAAAAATGAAAGAAAAAAAAGTGTAAGTCAAGTTTCCATTTGAAGGGATTACAGTATATTAACTTTCTGACTCAAAAAGTTGCTGAGGCAATAAACAAGATAATGTACATTTGCGATACAGATGTCCCCTAGTGTCATTGTGACTTTAAAGATCATTAGCGAGATGAGAATCACTTATATCAGCATACTGTAAAAGGAGAACTATGATATGGGCTAGCAGCAGGGAGAATTACTAGTTTCTCTATAACTGCTTTTCTCTCTCTCTCTCTCTCTCTCTCTCTCTCTCTCTCTCTCTCCCTCTCTCTCTCTCCCTCCCTCTCTCCCTCCCTCTCTCTCTCTCTCTCTCTCTCTCTCCCTCTCTCTGTGTATGTGACCACTCAATGTTATTTATTACAGAATTAAGATGATAAGAAACTTTTCCTTGGATGATATACATTTAAAATTCTAATTTTCCTATCATATTAACATATGCATTTATTTTTTCCAATTTGGGCATTTTTCTTATACAGAAAACACATTCCAATAGTTAGAGAGCTTGAGCTTTTGCTTTTATACATCAGAGTCATACAAAACTTTGCCAACATAACTAACTCTCTCCCTCTGTCTCTCTGTCTCTGTCTCTGTCTTTCTCTCTCTCTCTCTCCCTTTCTCTCTTTCTCATTAAGTTTTAAACTCAAGGTATGGTGTATTGTCCTTTGTTTCACAGCATTTGGGGTGCTGATGCAGGATAATTGCTGTGAGTTTGAGGCCAGCCTGTGCTACTACTGTACTAGTTTTATTTTGGTGGCTCTGATAAAACTCTCACCCAAGTACTTTAGGGATCAAAGATGTACATTGGCTTACATTTCCAGGTCACAGGCCAGGACTGAGGGAAGAATTAAGGCAGGAACTTAAGGAGGAACTTGAAACACAAACTATGGAGAAAGGCTGTTTGCTGGCTTGCTTAGGCTATCTTGTTTCTACAGTCCAAGATCACTTCTTTGAGGAATGATACCACCCACAGTAAGATAGGCCTTTCTGTATCAATTAAAAGATGAAGAAAGTATCCTACAGACATGCCCAGAAGCAAACCTATCTGGAATATTCCCTCAGTTGAGACTTCCTTTTCATTTGATTCTAGACAATGATAATCAAATTCATGGCCAAAGTTAGTTTCTCAGTGAGTTTCAGACCAGCCTGGGCTACAGTGCTAAAACCTTGCGCTAATAAAAGAAAAAGTAGGGGAATATTAATGCAGTTAAGAAGTATTATTGGAGATTATACACGCTACTGAAGAAAATTAATGAAAATAAATAAAAAATATTTGTGAAAGATTATAGAGAATTTCTGTTGAATGTGGTAAGTTCTAGGTATACATGCTTTGTGGTGGAAGTTCTGGAATTTCTACTTATTGTGACATAAGCACCATTATACACGTCACAATTATGTATGCTGTAAACATCTTTTCTCTTTTCTCTTCTGACCAATTAACTCCACTTCCAACACTGAGAGATTCCTGTGAGTCTGACATTCCCTAGTTCCCCTGTTACCAATACCTAATATGTTGCTGCTTTTTAATCATTTCATCATGAATTTGTGGCCTCTTATTCTTTTGGTTTGTATTTCCTCTTTAACAATGATGGTATGCGCATTGTTAAGGCCCTTCCCTTCTGTCTGTCCTACATTTTATTGCAAGTCTCATATCAAAATTACTACTTTCTTCTCTTTTGCCCCCAAAATTCAAATTTTAGCATTCACAGTACTAAATGGAAGAGCTGACTTCTCTAGGTGGCAGGATTCTAACTTGTCTTATCTATGTATCATGCTCTGCTATGAGCTTCACTCTTCAGAACTCAGGAAACAACTGATCAGGACAGCAGGTCTGCTGGCTGCTTCTCCCAGGAATGCTCAGATCCAGATGGTTTTTGACTAGCAGGATTTTTTTTTTTGTTTTTTGTTTGTTTGTTTGATTGGGAGGGTATTTTCTTTTTTTCATGAAAATTGATTGCTTACTATTTAATATATTCTGATTGTGGGCACACACACACACACACACACACACACACACTCCTCCCAATCCACTCAAATCCACACTCTTTCTCTTATTATAAAACAGACAACTAAAAAAAAAAAAACCAACAAAAACGTGTAAACCAGAGTATACAAAAGAAACAAAGAAAAAGAATAGAAAAATATCCAAAGAAAAAGCACAAGAAATACATACAGACTCAGACACTCATAAAGTTAAATGCATAAAAATCTCCAAAAACCACAAAACTGCAAACCATAATATATAAGCAAAATATTTGAAAGTTAAAAAAAAAGCATAGACAAATATGAGGTTAAGCAAAACAAAACAAAACCTTTAAAAAATGCTATTGAATTTGTTTTGCCTTGCCTATCTACTGCTGTGCATGGGACCTGCTCTTTAGTATGTTTTGTATGTTTTGTATGAGACTATGTTGGAGAAAACTAATTTTTCCTTAACTAGTGGTTGCCATTTGGAGATAGCTTCTGGGTTAAGGATAGGGGCTTCCCCTATCAGGGATGGGACTTCATGTGACTTACACCTGTGTAGGTCCTGAACATGCTGACTAGCCAACTTCTCAGCCTCTTCTCTCATGGAACTGCTTCTCATGAAGCACTTGATCATGTATTTAAACTTGTGGTTCATTTTACATCTGCATATCCCTTCCTTAAATAATATAGTTATGACATTATCTAATAAATACAATAATTTATCCCTTGAATGGCTTCAATAGTCTTAACAATTTCAACTCAAGTGAAAGGAAGGTTGACTTTGGTATGTTAAACTCAAACACAAGAAAAGCCAATCAATCACTCTAGTTACATATAATGTAGTCGGCATAAGATCATTCAACTCATAGTTTACCTTACTTCTCAAGGAAAAAGGGTATCTTCATGGACAATGACATCACTGTGGGCCTTTTTTAAAACTTAATTTGTTAGGGTTTTATCACCAACTAAAAATACTTATTAAATAAACATTGAAAACCTCAATTACTTGGCTTTTTAAAAATTAAACTACTTGTAGTTATTTCAAAAAATTTATACTTTCCACAGAGGCCTTTATTAGTAGTGTTGTATCTATACCTGGTGCTTATATGTCATAACAGGATGGTGGTAGGATCATGCATCTGCATTCCGCCAACAATTCGAAGATTAAGATGAAGTTAAAGTGTTAGCAAGAAAAGCCCCCTCCAGAACTGACCACCTTCATTAATTGTAAAACATGGCACATTCAAGAACCATTTATTATGTGTCAATGTGTCTATGAAAAAGTTTTTGAGAAATTATAAAGAATGTTCAAAGCTTTCAGGGAATCACTATAAGTCCTGTGCTAAAGTGAAAGTGCAGAGTAGGAAAAGACTAAAACTCACCACCTTGAAACCAAAGAAAGACACAAAGATTTGTGAAATCTTCCATACGGTAGTGCAGAGTGTTCAATGTCAGAATGTTCAATGACACTTTGGTTTCAGCCGTTTATCTGAAACCTCAAAATTACTGAAAACAGAATGTATCCAGAAGACTAAATTCCTTCTACACTAGATAGCTTCATCAAAATTCTGTGTTTGTTACAAGAATAAAGAATTTCTTTCAGAGAAAACCATATATTAAAAGTGCACATAAGAGATAAGGTGCAGAACAGCATTATAAGCCCACAGCTGCTTGATGTTTACCTTCATAATAATTTCATCTAATTATTCCTTCATACAATAAATTACATGCGCATAGATCATACATTAGTTTTTGTTGACAGAACATTTTAGATTTAAAAAGTAATACAAATAAGGGCTGAGGATATAGTTTAATTGTAGAGCACTTGCTTAGCATGGGAAATGCCTTGTTTCCAACCTCCACACACATAGAAAATATGAATAAAAACATTGAGTGTGCTATTCTGCACGTATTAATGCATTTGGAAGATTAATGCAGGAGAATTGAGAGTTTGAGAGCAGTCCAAGCTATAAGGTGATATCAAAATCATCCTAGTGTATGTAAAGAGATGTCTTGGTAAACAAAACAAAACATAACAAAAAACAAACTGAAAAAAAAATCTAGCCAGGTGTTGTTACATGCCTTTAATCCCAGCACTCAGGAGGTAGAGACAGTTGGTTCTCTGTGAATTTGAGGCCAGCCTGGTCTACAGAGTGAGTTCCAGGACAGACAAAGTTACAACAGAGAAACCCTGTCTCAAAAAAACAAACAAACAAAATCTAAATATGGCACAATTGCAGAGCAGTTGGAGGACAGAACAGGTGCATTGAATTGTTTATGCATTTAAGCTTTAACAAGGCCAGTAATCTTAAATCTTCCAACTCAGTAGAAAGTACTGATGGCATAGAAAATGTGCGTGGCAGAAAGTATTCTTTGCTACTGCCTGTTTGTTTAATGCCTGCTGATTATGTAAGAGCCAGCACAATGCTTTGCATTGATACTCAACTTCTGTTCTTCAGAGCAATAGCCCTAATACTTAGGAGCTCATTTGATATGCATAAGTTCAGCCTGGAGCTTAGACCCATTCAACTAGAATCTATATTCAACAAAGTCTAAGTGTTACACTATACATTATCTGAGTTCCATAAATATACTGAATATTTCTATTCCTTGTTTTCTTCATCTAAATAAATGAAGAAAATTGAAACAGAATCAGCAATCCTATTAGAAAATCCTGAAACCAAAATGTTCCAGAATGCGTGAGTTTTGTGTGCTGATATGATGCTACATTGGTAGAAAATCCCACACTTCATCTATTTCCTGTTGTTTAGGGAAGCCCCTGTGGCCTTCAAAACAACACAAGTTATTGCTACTTGTCTTGTTTGTCCACCAGAACTAGAGGCTATAAAACTCTTTTGCTAATGACATCACGTACTTCAGTTTCAGAATATAGAGAAATCAAGCTGGAAATGAGCTAGCTGGAAGCTTCCTTCCTGCTGGCTAGTTTTCATAGCTCTGGAAGTTGCTGCACAGGTTCTTGGGGAGAAAAAAAACATTATTGACAGTGTTCCTTGGCTGTAGACTCTGCATGGTACACTACTGACCTGTCAGGCAACATATGTCTACAGATACGTTATTGGCATGACTGCTATGGGGCAACTAACCCCTTGCTGATTGAATTTGATGCCCTCTCCACAAAATAAAATTCATGTCTAATACTGTAAGCCTAGTAAAAATCCATGCCTAAGTAAGTGGTAGCCCTTAGAGGAAAAGCTAACAGTTTAGCTGTACTAAATGAACATGTTGTGCCTATCAAACTGTCTTCATGTCCATAGGTTAGTGATGGTCTCAGCTTTGGTAAGAAAGACTTTTTTCTTTCTGCAGTAGGCTATAGCTATCACATAATCTCTATTAAAGATAGTCTTAATGTCAACTTACCTCGAAATAGAATCACCTGTGTTGGGAGCCTTGTGATTTGATTGTTTCCCTGTAATTGTTTCAAAGCTCATTGAATGCATGCAGACATTACTGGCTTCAATTCCACATTATGACACTTAAACTTTGATGATTGTGTTTGTTCTGGCAATATTTCATGAATTCTAACATATCTAGCCATTTATCTAAGAAATAGTCTGAAAAATAATCAATATATCTGGAATCATCATTTACAATATAAATTCTTTGTTCAGGATTCAATTTACAAAGGATGTGTGTGTGTGTGTGTGTGTGTGTGTTACACTTACTTGAGTTTTACACTTGTTGCCCTCAGCATTCTGAGATTATAATATTAAGCATTAATATTCCAGAAAAATGAAACATCATGCTCAAATATTGATCCAAAATTTAAAATTCTTTATTGCCTATTGTGTGGTGCTTTTAGTAGCAACAAAATAAAAACAAAATAAGTCCTTCGAAACATTAATGCTTTAATTTTATGTTCTTGTGATAAAATACTTGATAAAAGCAAATTAGGGTAGAAAAGGTTTATTTTAGGTCATAATTCCAGATTACAGTCCAGCAGGGAATTTAAGGTTGCAGGAATCAGTTAACCATATCCATAATCGAGAAGCCTAGAAAAAACAAAAACTTGTTTGTTTGCATTCAAATCACTTTCTCCATTCTTGTATAAACCAGGATCCCCTGCCTAGGGAATGATTGCCACCCATGGTGGGAGAAGACTTTGGACTTCAATTAATTTAATTAAGATAATTAGATATGTCCCCAGGTCAACATGTTCTAGACAATCTCTCACTGGCACACTCGTCCTAAGTATTTTAATATTGTGTCAAGATTATAATTATAATTAACCATCATAAATCCACCCCTTCTGAACTTAATTCACAAACACATCGCTTTAAATTATAATCTTCTCTCCCTAGTCTTCAAAGTCTCTTGTTTATTTCATAATATAAGACATAATCTAACTCTCAAAAAATCTTTAAAGATCCAAATACTGTACATGTCCATGTACTGGCTGTACTACAAAGGGTTTGAGCTGTCCTACTCCTCCACCTACACTGCTAGTAGTCTGTATAGATTCTCTTACGCTAACTTCACTACCTATTTCTGCTCTCTTTGGAGGGCATCACATGTCCTGAGCATCCATTATCCTGTGATCTTCATAAAAAAGACTCCTCACCTTTACAGCTTCATGTAGTGTCTTTTGAGAGCTTCTTCATAGACAGATCAACATTACCACATGGTACCTAACCTTAGCTACTACCCTTGACCTTTTAATCTTACATCATTCATGCCTTCAAAACAGTACCAGATGGACAGCAGTTACAATATTACTAAATTCTGCTGTCAAGTAGATATGTACTAAGGCCTCCTAGGATTATAGCCGTATTATCAACTTATGTGTCCCTACCTGGTAAAACTACTTTCGTTGCTGTTTGTTTTTGAAAAAAAGAGAGAAAGGATTAGTGGATGTATACTTGCACTCACTTCAGTTTTTTTTTTTTTTTTTTTTCACTTATAGTACCTAGGATCCTCTGCCTAGGGAATAGTGTCACCCACAATGGGCAGGTCTTTACACCTCAATTAATATATAATTAATTATAATTAATAATAATATATTATATATATTATATATTATTATTATATATATTATAATAATATAATCAATATATAATTATATAATTAATATAATCAAGATACTACTTACAGTCATGGCCTCAGGTAAACCTGATGTTGAGAGTCCTTTATTGGGACTTTATTTACAGATAATTCTAGACTATATTAAGTTGACAAATACAACTAACCATGTATATATATATATATATATATATATATATATATAGAGAGAGAGAGAGAGAGAGAGAGAGGGATCTTTCCATCTTTTTTAACTATAAATATCATTTACAACTTTACTCAGTTATGGAACACTGTGAAGAAGAAATATTTTCATTTGTCATAAATAATAAATCAAAGAGTAAGTAGTTATTCTCATATTATTTTTAAATTCAACTTGCTCAGGAAAAAATAAATTAAAGCTAAAACTGTTTGAAAAATAAAAAAAATTCATCTGGCAATTGAGAAAGCTTACACATTGAAAAGAAACTGTTAAGTTGATATGAATTCTGAAATAAAACAAATTTAAATATTGTTTGCATCCATGCTGCAAAACCATTGAAAATGTACAGAATAAAAAGATAGAAACATGGTTGAACAATTTGATCTATTCAATTAAAAGAGTATAATTTGGAACAAATATGCATTAAAAATAAAATGATAAGTTCAAGAAGTCTGAAGGTTAAAATTCAAAAACTTAAATATTAGTTGGATATGAATGGTTGCGTCATGAATAAACAAAAGAGATAACTAATGAATCTGTCAAAGGTATGAGTAGAAATGTAAATGTGTTTGTAAAATAGGTGATGTGAATCCAGTCTTCAAAGTAACCATCAACGGGCTTTGATTCTAGGAAATAAAGGAAGGGGTTTGAGTTTTTGCAGCTTTGCACAGAGAGCCTTTAGACTTCTTTTCATTGAACACAGATCTGAGATGATAGAACAACTCAAATATATGTACACATATATACCAGTATATGTATGTTCATTTAACCTGTTATAATCATTCTCATGATGTGCATACAAATAAAGATACATATATCTTTATGTATCAAAACATTGTTTCTATATTTGAAATATATGTCATCCAAATAAATTTAGAATATATTTTTGGCAACACTCCCTTATAAGAAACATCTATATGTTAATTTGTAGAGCCATTTTTTTAAGAGACAGTCATTGAGTAAACATTAATGTAAACATGTTGTAATGTTCCTGAGATGTATAATAATTAGAAGAGACTGTTGTTTTATTAAGTTTTTCAAAACTACATGCATATTAACACGTATTTTGATCATAATCTTCCCCTCCATTATCTTCTCCTGTCTGTGTCTACCCACTCTAAATTTCTTCTTCCCAAGAAGTCCCCCTCCTACATTGTATGTGGACCAGTACATTCATTAGGAGAGTATGCATAGTGTGTGTATATAGGGGGCAGTATTTACTTAGTCAAAGGCAATCTATCAGTGGCTATACCACTGAGGAATATGACTCCCTGTCTCACAGCACCATTAACTGCCTAAAGTTTCTCAGGGAGGGGTGGGGCCTTGTGAGTACCTTCTCCACCCATTACGAAATGTTGACAAGGTCAGAAACTTCATCTTTAGGGCAGTGGAAAACTGAACTATGAGGGTAAAGAATTGAATACAATGAAACTTAGCATTTGGACATAATCACAACTATGATACTTTATATTATCATACTGGTCTTCTGTCTCAAAGTAAGGAAGCAAAGAGCACACAAAATTATCTAGAAATACACAATAAAAAACTTCAGAGCAAAAGCATTGTGAAATGAACTTCATATTAAATAATATAATTTTTGGTACTATTGAATAATAAAGATGGTTTCAAAATCTATTTTCTAGAGAGTTTTGTCTCAATATGCTGAATATGTTCAGCATATATATATATATATATATATATACAGTTCAATTTATCTAATATCATCTACATTATATATTATATAATAGTAATTTGTAGCTGTATAAATTAGATATCTAATATCTAATTTATATCCAATATAAATAAATGGATAAAAAGCAGGGTTTGTTCGTTAGGTATCAGCATATGCATTTTAATTGATCTAAAATCATGAAAATAATCTTAGAGTTATAATGATTTTCTTTAAAAATGTATAATTATGATTGTGTTGACATAATGATATAAGATTAGAAAATATATACATTTGTATCACCAGATGTAAAATTTCACTTAGTTGTACATGATTTACGTAGAAACTCATTCACAAGTAGAAAACTGAATGGATTTTTGAAGTTACTAATGTTGTTTACTATTTTAGTCATCATAAAGTCCAAGTTAAACAAACAAATAATTGATTACATATAATGAGAAGATCAAGTTGGATTTCTAAACATCAGCTGACACTGAAGTGTAATAAAAGTGTTAAAGTAATATTAAATATTGTGTAAAAGTGATAAGGTGTACTAGCAAGCAGGATTCACCATTTTTATGGTGGAATTAAGGGATCAGAGAAACATAGGGCCAGATTTTGCAGGGGGATCACCTCAGTTAGAGGACACAGAATGTTTGCAATGGCTATGGAAGAGTCCTTTCTCATGCAGGAGTGGAAGAGCTGCCTTGGAGGGAGCAAAAAGCAGCCAGAGGAGGAGTTGAAGTTGCCTCAAGGCTAGGAGCCAAATCACTGTGAAGACTTTGGCCCTTACCGTGAGTAATATGGAATGTCATAAATTTCTTGGAATTAGATATTAAAGCCTACTTGTTCCCTGAGGGAGAAAAGACCTTACAGCATCCTAGTGGAACAGAGATCATTGCAACGATTTAAAGTGTGAATTCAGCCAGCCTTAAGGAAGCAGTGCCGGGAGTAGGAACACACTTTCAAACTATGGATGTGATTTAAAGGTAAAACCGAGAAAATCGAGTGATAGATTGGGTGTGTTGGGTTCATCATTTTTAAAACAATAACTTTAAAATTGCAAACCTACTCATTTTAGGTCCTTGTTTGTTGACATCGATTTTTATAAGTAATAACTACCTTTTACAGCTTTCCTGCTAAACTGAAATGATTGTTATGATTCAATAACTGGGGGAAAAAAGCTCAGTTCATGCATTAGCCTCCTCCCAAATGAAAAATAGGAACATAAGCATGACAGAATGACAAAATAAGCACAAGAAGAATGGACACCGTAAATTGAAAACCAGTACACACTAAGTTTAGTTTAAAGCTAATCTATGTTATTAAAATGACTGATTTTTATAATTACTTTTTTTTCTGGTTAATTTTCCTGTATATTCTAATTTAGCCTTCCATTCGGGTTTCTCCATATGCCTTCTGAGAAAGATACAGAGGTATTTATTTCTTGAATTTCTTTACTTAATGAGTTTTTTGATTTTTATAGCTTATACCTACTTTACCTGTCAGACAAATCCTGTTTTTTAAATCCCTCTCCCGTAATTATCTTCCACAAAGTGGCCCAGAGAGCAATGCTTATTTATTAAACTACTTGGAAAATATCACTATGTTACAATTTGTTGTAATTTGATATCTTTGGAAGTTTATACAGTGTTATATATTAAACTTTACGTGCCATTTCCTAATAAATCCAAATTAGGCTGTAATACACCTCAAGTCTCTTCCTTATATATTTGATTTTGGACATTAACTATATACATTTGTATTTTCTATCACAACTTAAGGTGAAAGTCTGAGAAAAATTAATAAATCAGAATAGGAATGCAAGTATCATATCTAGCTGGTTAGCTCCACACCACACTATGTTGATCCAGCTACTGTGATGTAGAGAACACCTCAAGTACACAGCAGTGCCTTGTGCCTGAATTGCCTCATTAGAGGCCCACAGGACATTCATCTCCCCTTCTATTCCTAGAACTCATCAGATCTCCTAATCGTGTGCTTATTTGCCTGCTTTGCAGAAACTTCACAGTTACTGAGCTTTCTCTGACATTCACCAACCTCTTAAGAGTTATTCTATTAAATACATACATACATACATACACACATACATAAAGTAATGGGCAGAGGGTAAGAGAAGCATGTGTGGTAACAAGGCAGTAAATTCCACACATGGGCCTGATCATATAGCAGCATTTTTCCTATCTTACCTCTGACCACTCAATTATCAACTACTTCTTGTGATTGCTTCTTCTTAATGCTTAATTCTAAACAGATCTATTGGCCAAAAGCAAACCAGTTTCCTTTATAATTTTGCCAAAGTTGAAATTATGCATCTACATGAAGTTCTTAAATTCTGTGAGAGGTCCGGAATATCTTTCAAGAAAACGTGGCTCATTTACAAGTTCTCAGCAATCGGTACATGTGGGAAAGAATAGGATAAATGAGAATGACAATTGCAGGAAACTGAAACTAAGTGGAAGAAACTGAAATGATGGAGACTGAGGAAAATAACTCACTAAAAGCCAAGAGAAAAATGAGCTGATAGGGAGTCTATGTGTCTGCATCTCAGTGCATGGGTCATTAAGAAGCACTATGGAAGACACACATTATATGTATCACCAAGAAGGAACTCCAGGAAGTGTTGACGACAAAATGTAACGAGCTCACAAGGTTTCTGATGACTGATTTTTTTTTCAATTCTGAAGAATGTATAATTTTAGTTTGTGATATATGATTGGAGGGATTTTCGCTTATGTGTGGTATGCATGTATATATTTATGTATATTTATGTATCTGTGGGCACTTGTGCATGTGAGTGATGTTTGTATGTATATGGAGATCATAGGTTGATTTCAAGTGTCTTTTTCTCATCTATCCACATTATTTATTGAGGCAATATCTTTTATTGAATCTAGATTTTTGCCAACTCAGCTAGCTAGCTTACCCAAGTCTCCCCTCACCCCCATTTCTGAGCCACCAAGCCTACCCAGATTTTATGCTGGTATTGGTGGTTCACTGGATCTCATACTTCTCCAGCAGGTACATTATCCACCTTGCCAACTTCGCAGCCCTAAGCTTATGTTTCTGAAACTACAGAGAATCACTCCTTCCAAGTTTACATTTTATATCACCTAAATCAACACATGCCCCCTCCCACTTTGACTTTGATTGCAATTGAGTTCTACACATTCTTGAAACAACATGCTGCCATGAAGTGGTCTTGCTTTAGGAGAGAGAACTGTATTCTATTCTCTAGGAATTGGCTCATTCTACTCTCATTTCCCCTAAATGTTTGGCCAAGACAAAACATGTATAGACTGCATTTTATCTACCTCTCTAATCTCTAGAAAATTATTTTGGGAAAATGTACCCTAACAGAAGGGATGGTACTGTGCCAAACTGCAGTTTAAAAAGAAAAAGAAAAAAGAAAAAGAAAAACTAGTTTACTGTCCATTACAGACTGTATCAAAAGTGTTTAAAAGTATTCAGTGTTTCCATGATAGTATAGGAAACTCAAATTGCTTTGATTTAAAATGCCATCCTGAAGAGAAAGCAAGAATTTATAACCTGTGGGCCTCATGCACATCCAGCTAATCACAGTTGGTACTTTTGAGGTCGGCATTCATAGTTGCACCTGAATCAATATTAATATTCCTTTTTGACACTTAGTAAATGAAAAATATTTTCCATGGGAAGAGGCGCTTCTTTACCATTTATTAAAGAGTGGCTAGGTGTCTGCCCTTTCCTTGGATTTAAAAAAGATAGTGTAGAAATAGCTATGCTTATAATTTCGTGGTTTAGAAGAAGTGCTTTTTTAAAAAATGATATTTTACCTTTATGGGATTGTGCAGTCTCACGGTAAGATTATTTTTACTTACTGCAGTCTGTGTCTTCCATATAAGTCTAAGGTTGCTAAAGTATACTATCATACTGGTCTACATGACTATCTCATGAAATCCAAATAGATTCTGATTTGACAAATATTATAGCAGCCCACTTCAGAGGAAACACCCTTATTGTTCTCCAAGTGAAGGACTGAGGAATGCTCTGTCATTCTCCATTAGGACAACAGGGTCCAAGGGGCATCATGTCTAATCTAGTTCAGAGATACAGGCTTCTTCTGAATTTGCATGACCACCCCATAGGGAGCTGCCATTATGGTTGCTGAGGCAGCAGGATAATTGGTTCAGTAAACAGTTCTGCTACTTTGCACACTCTCTTCCCTAATTCACCTGTCAGCTTTCCTCGTCTATATTTTCTTTCCACACTATTTTGGGAGTAAAAGAAAGAGTTCAGGGAAAAAAGGGGAAAAAAAGTCTGATGATTATTTTTCTTCTACTCTGGACTGTTGCAGTTTTCACCTCAGACCATTCAAAATCATTAATATTATTCAGTGCACTAAAATCTCCAAGTATCACATAGAGAAAATCCACATTTAATATATTTTTTACTTTACATTATGGTATCTTAGATCGATTGTCCATAGAAAAATACTCCGGTTTGTGCTTGATGGAGAATGTGAAATTGATGCTGCCAAGAATGTTCACAATTGCCCTTCCACAGTAAGCAAGAAAGCTGGTACTGATAAGACACACTGACTTAACTGGTGTTCTGTGCTCTCAGGAATTCATAAGGAACATTATCTTCATGTCCTCATTTGCTCTCAATCATATTTTGCCTCTCAGAAACAGTTTGGAACAAGAAGAAAAAAGCCAGAGTGCCTTTGGGGGTTGCTTTGTACCATGACTTGAGGTTTCATTATTTTACCATAATTTGAGTTTGCATAGCTCCAAGATATGCCTCCTTTTTTTTTGCTTCAGTTTTAATTAGTCCTTTAAGGACAGCCTCCTATTGTTAATAGTAAAACTGCATTTATTTATTTATTTATTTATTTATTTATTTATTTATTTATTTATTTATTTATTTAGTAAGTTACACAAGATCTTACTATGAAGCCTAGGCTGGCTTGGAACTCACATTCTTCCTGCCTGAGATTCTGGAATGCTAGAATTACAGGCACTATTAGCACGACTGGTGAAGACATTGCATTTTGATTGATTGATTAAAGTAATACTTCTAGTTTGCACAAAATAATTTTAGCTGAATATCAAGATATGTCTCTTCCCAACAGAAATTGAATTCTCAATGTTAATGCAAATCATTTGGGCAATACGACTGGGAATTATCCTAGATATGCTTTTCAGCATACATTTTCTTTTCAAGGCGTTTGTGTAACGCAAGAGCAGAAACAAACTGAGTGTGTCTATTTAATAGAGTCTCTGAATGCTCTGTCTTTCTATTATTGAAGACAAGAGCTGTCAGGAAGAAAACACTGAAAGGATGCATGCTGCTTTCTGCTCAGTGATGTAGGAACAGTCTCGGACAGAGGGGCCAGCATCAGAGGTACAATAGCACCGCTAGCATAGAGTGGGAAGACAATTAATTTCTCAGATGCTAAGTCAAAGTCCCAAAGAAGAAAGAGAGGAAAACAATAGCACTCCAGCAGCATTGTAAACATTACAGAGAAGACAGAACAATGAGAAGGATAAAAATGAAAAGTAGAAACAGATTTTCAATTCACCTCATGCTCCATCTGACTGCAAAGAACATTGCATTGTAAATTGTTTTGTATATATATATTTATTTTTGTAAGGGAAGAAAAGTTTTATATTTCTATCTATGTCAATCATTCATCTTCTTTACCAGCCAACATGCTTAGATAAAATACATATTTTGTGAATGAAGACTGTTTGAGCTCTATGTGTCCTTACAAGTTAAATCAATTGTTATTGAAATCATTCTAATTCAATATTAAATAAAATAAGAAAGCCTCCTGCAACATGTTCCTGAGGACAGCGTTTCAGGATAAATGAACTCCTTTTCAGGCTACACTTCCTCCTTAGCAGGCAATACCACACTAGTGCTTTGCAATTTTTCTCATGTCTTTCACCTTAGCAGCCTGTTATCATCCACATTTAAAAATACTATTTCAGAAACTTAAACATTTTGGTGTTTTGTTTTTTTTTTAAAGAGCATCTTTACTTTTAGTAAGATTGTGTATGTATGAATGTGTGAATGCATATGTGTTAACATGAATCCAAAGAGGGTATGGGATTCTTCGGAACTGGAGTAACAGGAGGTTGTAAACATCTCTACATGGTTGTTGGAACCAAACTCAGGTCCTCTGAAAAAGTAGCAAGTGTTCTTAACCACTGAGCAATCTCTTCAGTCTTACCACTTTGCTTTATTTTAAACCAAGAAACAACTACTTCCACATTCTACTATAAAAGTTTAAATTGTCTTCAGAACTCAGAAGTTACATAAAAATATAATATAAAATAAAATAAAATAAAATAAAATAAAATAAAATAAAATAAAATAAAACAAAACAAAACAAAGAGGGAACCTGGAGAACAGAGGGAGAAAATATTTGGAAAGACAGCAAGAATTGGGAGACAATTGGAAGGCTATCAGGAGACCTCATGTAATGGAGATTCACAGGAATCTATGAAGGAGACTCTAAGCAAGGATCCCTACTAATCGGGGATAGGGAGCCTGAACAGGCCATCTCTTGTGGTCAAACAAGTTTTCCAGTGCTGAGACTGGGACACCATCCCAGCTATAAAACCTCCGATTTATGGTCTATCTGCCCTGCAAGATCCTCTTTGACAATGGAAGGGCAGAACACCATACCAAAGGAGAGAACCGCTTTATGAAACTGAAGGGCAGGCCAGGAACTAGAGACTGGATAACCCAGAGACAATTTCTAATGATGCCATTCTCTGCTCAAAGATTGATACCTAACCCAGTCCTCACCAGAGAGGCTCCCCTCCAGCATCTGAGAGAAGCATCTAGAGAGGCCCAGGGCCAAATATCATGCAGAGATCAGAACTCTGCACGAAGAAGGAGTGGAGGGATGACAGATACCAGAGGGGTAAGGACACCAGGAGAACAAGCCACACAGTGCCAAATGACTTTTAGGGGCTGACAGAAACTGAAGCCATAGACAGTGAACCTGTAGGATCCCCTAAATACATCTCATAGCTATCTAGATTGGTGTCCTTGAAAACTCCCACAGACTGGAGTGTGTGTAGGGGGTGTCTCTGACCATTTTCCTGGTCCTTGAGACTCTTTTTCTCCTGCCTGCTGCCTGGCCCACCCTTGATGCACAGATTGGTGCCTGGTCTCTTTTCATCGTGCTATGTTGTGCCCTAATTGTGCTGTAAACCTGGAGGAATGGTTCTTTCATGGGGATAAGGGGGAGATGTTTGTGTGTGATGATGGACAGTAGATCTGGGGGAGATGGAGATGGGACAAGATGGGGAGGGGAGGGAGGAGTAGGATATATTTTATAAGTTTTATGAGACAAGAAAATGTGTTTATTTTTCTTTTTTCTTTTGAATGAAAAAAAAAAGCTGTGGATATCAGTGATTTCTCTGCTAGTGCTGTCATGTTTAAATTCCTCCATGACAGACTGACAGATGTGGTGCAAACCTTTCAGCCCAGCATTTGGGAGGCAGAATCAGGTGAATCTCTGTGAGTTCCAGGCCAATCTGGTCTACAGAGTGAGTTCCAGGACAGGTAGAGTTAAAACAGAGAAACCCTCTCTTGAAATAAAAACAATACAAAACAAAATTCTACCATGACATCAGTAAAAAAATAAAGTTTTGGAGGAGAATTGGAATTGCCACCTCCAGGAATCATAAGCTTGATGTCTCTGTGTCTTGTCAGAAAAGAATGGAGGCAGATAAAGAAGCATTTGAAATGGGAGAGAAATGTGCATGCTAACAAATAGGCTACTCACTGGAGACAAAGGAAGGCTTCTCTCCTACACACACTAAATTTACAAAGCCCACACTGATGAACGTTCTTTCTTCACTCTTCCTCAAACTCTTACTAATGTTCCCTGTAAAAGCAAGTGGTGTCATATGAGACTCAAGCTGTTCTGTCCATAAATCTCATGAACACAGTAACAGAGGAATCACAGAAGGAGGAATTCATATTCACTTTTTACAGTCATTATGGGCCTGTAAATGATCGTTTTCTCAGTATTTCTGAATCTCTTCAGTGACAATAATCATTTCCAATACTAAGTGCTACAAACTAGGAGACAATCAGTTCATTTCAGAAGCCACGATGCAGCTTGATGTTTTGAACTTAATCTAGCAAACTATTTTTAAAAATAATTTGCACAATTACTCTGTGCATCATTTTGGTATATGGAAAATGACTAATTAGAGTTGTGAACTACATAGTCACCATTATTAATGTCTCTTTTACTAGTGAAGTCAAAAAGCCTTATGGTTTATATATTTCAGGGTAAAGTGTGAGTAGTTAGGATATTATTATGCCATAAATTTGAAATTTTCAAATTAATATGTTGTGAAGTATTAACTAAATTCACATGATCTGCCAGTCTTAAGCTCATTCTCATCAATTACAGAATCCCATTGCAAAAATTCTTAGGGTTATTTTTAAATCATGCAAAAGGGTAGAGGTTTACCTAGAATTACTAGCTGCATTAAAATGTCTGATAAGAGCTAATATCCATTGTGTTGTGAAATTACATACTCTTAAATAAATCATTTCATACCATTTGTCTTCACTATAATGTAGGAGAAATTTCAAAAGCGCTATCATGAGTAAATGATGTTCATTTTATTCATTTAAAGAAAATAGAGAGCTAGGTGGTAATGGCACACACCTTCAATCCCAGAACTCAGAAGACAGAGGCAAACAGATCTCTTGAGTTTTTGAGGTCAGCCTGGTGTACAGAGTGAGCTCCAGGACAGCCAGAATTACAACAGAGAAACCCTGTCTAGAAAAACCAAATAAAGAAAAAAAGAAAAAGAAAAAGAAAGAAAAAAAAATAGACCACACAGTACTGACAGTCGTTTTTAACAATATCTGGACTAATATCACATTGTTAGTTGATTTTATTTTAGTAGGCACATTAATACTCACCTCAGGCAAGTACAACATTTCAGCATAAGCTTCATGCATCATCACACACTGAAGGTGTTTATTAAGAGATCATTAAAATATCTGTGTCATGTGTATCTTAGGAATTTATTTACAATATGTATGTACATGTTTCTGACAAGTAGTCACTTGGGGAAGGACCATTAATTAAACTGATTGCAAGTAATCCAAGTCCTGCTATCAGAAATATAATAGATAAAAGAAAGCATTTTTATCAAGCACTGTGTCTATTCCTACTCTGCCCACTTTTGCCTATACTTCCAGACTCATTATTTTGAGTATATGTCCTATAAGAAGTTGACACTTCATTAATGTCCTTTTGAGAAACTTGTAGTCAAAAACAATAGTCTGCTTCATATTCATTAATACCTATGTAATATAAAATATCATTCTGATATTAATACTTATACGTGAATGGAATAATATCGTATTTCTTATGGATTGGATTATAACCCAATGTTAAATCATACACTATGTAATGGTGCATGCCTTTCCCATGTAATCAACACATTGTACAAGTAAGCTACCACCAAATAACTAATTGTCTATTTTCCAGATCATTTATACATATCTCATAGTAATGGTTGTTGTAATTGTAAAAACTGCTTCCATGTATTTATTGGAACATAGGCACCTTATGGGAAGTAATTCCACTGAAGAAAAAGACACTTCCTCTCCCAGCAACCATTAACTACCAATAGATAGTCAAGAAGGAGTGAGGCCCCATGGGTTCTTCCCCAATCTGTGATGAAAGGCTGAGGGGTCTAATCTTGTATGAGTCTTGTGTAGGTGACCACAGCTGCTAAAGTCATCATTCTTAAAGTGCTGCCCACTCAACCCTTCTCACCTGAAAATTTCCCATGCAATAGTAGTAATAGTTTGGCAGCTGACAAGGAGACTCTAATTCTAGTCAATGGAAGACTTTTGCTTAAGTCTTTGGGGAATAATAAGTAAGCCAGCCTTCTATTCCCATCCAAATATCTGTTTTGTTTTGGTTGTTTTTGTTTTTTCGATTATTTTTGCCTTTGCATTTTATAGCTTTATTTGGCTTTGTTTTATAGCTTATCCCAAAGAGAGACTGAAGATAAGATTAGGTATGCAGGGTTATGGAGTCTAGTGATGGGAAATAAGGAGATATTTAGAAGATACTCACCAAAGCCATTACACCCTCACAAATATATGACTGCTTTCAAGAAGCTTTGGAGAGAAAAAGAAAACAATGAATGGAAGACTAAGACTGCTTTATATGTCTAAGAGCCTTTCCCCAAGGCCAGATTTGTCCATCAGAGAAGACCCGTGTGGAATAGGGACTGACTTATCTTAGCATTACTACATTCACCCTGTGGTTCAGTGCAGCTCTTGAGAAAGACTGCCTCAACATCAACACTCCAATAGGCTTCTAACAGCAGGACTAGGGACTCATCAGTCACTTAAGCAACCTCAGACATGGATCTTAGAGGTGTACATCCCGGAGATCCCCATGTGGTAGTGATACTATGTATGTTGAGACATTTTACAATGAAAGTTTCCCTTTTTAGATTAGAGCAACATTTTCTTAAATTAACTTGGTATAATGTCAGTGTCATAGTTAGGGCTTTTAGTTTTGGAAACGTGATTAAAATAAATAGCTATATTGGCCAGTTTTGATTACTGATATATATATATATATATATATATATATATATATATATATATATATATGTGTGTGTGTGTGTGTGTGTGTGTGTGTGTGTGTGTGTGTGTATACATACATATATACATATATATGTAGATACATATATAGATAATACACATAATATATATATATGTATATATATATGTGTGTGTGTGTGTGTGTATGTGTGTGTGTGTGTGTGTATACATACATATATACATATATATGTAGATACATATATAGATAATACACATAATATATATATATGTATATATATATGTGTGTGTGTGTGTGTGTATGTGTGTGTGTGTGTGTATACATACATATATACATATATATGTAGATACATATATAGATAATACACATAATATATATATATGTATATATATATATGTGTGTGTGTGTGTGTATGTGTGTGTGTATAATACACACGTACATATAAGGATGAAAAGTCAAAGATAAAAATTTGATTCTGGCTCTTAAAATGCTATAAGTGGAAGATCTTTTGGTTGGAGGGAAACAGGTAAAATGAGGGTCTTTGAGAATTACAGAGACTTGTACAGTTCGTGATGGTGCCCAGTATGCTGGATATTCACTGTTGCCAAGGCCTCCGCTGAGTAACTGGCTCTAGTTCCTTTGTCTTGAAAATTCGAAGAATGACTTTCACATGTGATAAAGTGTGAGTTTGTTTTAAATGAGTTTTATTAGTGAAAAAAGGAAGAATCACTGTCAAAAGAAATCACACAGTGCTCTGCTATAGCAGGATGGTTGTAGAACATACTGAGACTCTAAGACATAATGAGAAGTATTCCCAAAAAGCTGCTGTTACTGGGGAGCTTTCTGAGGCATTAAATAGGGGCAATTTTTTGTTATTGTTTTTATTGCTGGATTTTTTTCCTAAGAAAGGAGATTAAGTCTTTGAAATATGGCTGGAATATGGGAAGACAGGCTGGTCAGTCCAGCTCATCCAACCACAGATCTTCACTAGATGTTCATGTGTCTCTCCATCCTGCTGATGGCACTAGGGAGGGGTCCAACACATGCCTCTAAGGAAAGTGACATGTCTGATCACACACAGATTTCCTGTATCTGAGTTATTAGGTTGCTATGTTAGAGAAGAAGAAAGATTAAAACAAAATACCAAGGATATGAAACAGTGCCTCTGGTTAAGACACTTCTAGCAGGACAGAACTGCTAACAGAACCAAGAACCCTTCTGGCCACAACAGAACTGCTTGTTTTCAAGGTGTCTGTTCTAACTGCCTAACGAGTTTGTATCTCCTTTTCTCAAGGGCACCAATAAAAACGGGAAGTCACAGTGAGTTTCGCTAATAAGGTATCTGACAGTTATAAGTGTAGCATTTGAGTTATCACTAGCCATATAGAATAACCAAAAGTAAAAAACAGTTTCTCCAATAGTTTATACTTTCTCAAATGAACCCTGCTTAATTGAGAAAAATTGTCCTGTTAAAACATTAACCCCAGAGCCTGTCATTTCCATAGTGCATGAAATGTAAAGTTTGTATTAAAATTCAATAGGAAAACAAGAGGGAAAGTTAGTCCTGTGTAAAATTTGTCTTCTACTATTTGTCCTATTTCACACTGCCAAGATAGTAGAATTCTACTCACATAGTATGTTTTAAATTAATGCTTAAGTTCCAGTGGAGCCCATCTGTCATGCAGGGAAAAAATTAAAATAAATGGAAATCTCAGTAATAGATTCAGAATGAATGACATACCTTGGTTAAGAACTCATCTATCTCTGTAGGAAAGGATCAAAATTGTTTTCCACAAATTGATATCAACATCATTTTGATTAGGTAAAATCCAATGGAAGTAATATGTATATGAAAATATCCTAATGTGGTCTTAAAAATTTGGCTTTATTATACATTAGGGTGTTAAACCCTTGTAAGCATTTAATAACAAATGAGCTATATATTGCTCATGTAGTTTTTGTTTCAAATCTGTACCACAGAAGGTTTATGACCCCAGAGCATATACTGATGGTTTTAAATAAAGGGCATTAGTGACACAGAGAAAATTGAATTCTGGGCACTACATTAAATTTCTGTATAATGTTCTGAAGCCGTACATTGAAATCCTTAGTGGTAAAGAGCTAGTTGCCTTACATTTCAGAGTCAAGGACAGGAAAGCCACCTTTTCCACTGTAATTGATCAGCAAAAACTGTAATGCCCTGCATGTTTAGTTTCTTGACTACTTTTAACATTTGTAGAAAGATGAGGGATAAGCCATATTCTAGTAATGTAATAACTGAAGGTATAACACTTATAGGATGGATAGATGACTCAGTGGTTAAGAGTACTTGCTGCTTTTGCACAGGGCCCAATGTTGATTCATAGCACCCACATGGGGTGGTTTACCACCACTTTTAACATCAGATCCAAGAAATGAGAAACCTTGTTCTGACTCCATAGGAGCTGCACCCTTGTGGTGTTCATACAGAGAAGTAGACCTACACATACACATAAATGCAATATTTTATTTAATGAAAACATTATTACATTTTTTCTTACCTACAACTCCTACATATGTCCCCTATTACTTTCAATTGCTACATACACATATACATGCAAATAAATATATAAATGCAACCTGCTGAGTCTATTTAGTGCTAACTTGTACTTATACTTTTCAGGGTTGATCACTTGGGATTAGATAACCATTGTGTCTGTTCATCTCTGAGGAAGACTAATTCTCCCTCTCTTAACATTCTTTAACTCCTTATAGCTCTTCATCTGTGTGTGGAGTCCCATGCAAATTTCCCTGTCCACTGGCAGGTGAAGTGGTGTTCCAACACTTACAACCACAGGCTATGTTCTTGAAGTTTATACTCCTTAGCTATTTTCTTGAAGGAGATAGTAATAACATGTTGGGAGTTAGGACCTGACTAGGTTATGGGGCAGAGCTCTAGTAAATGGGATTAACATCCTTATAAAAGAGACTCCAAAGAACTGGGGAGGTCAGTCAGTAAAGTGCTGCTGTAAAATCATGAGGACCTGAGTTCAGTTCACAGAACCCATAGAATAACTGGGATACATACTTAAGATGCCAAAGTTGAGAAGATGGAGACAATTGAATCTCAGAGCCTTGACAACCAGTCAATCTAGCCTAAATGGAATGCTCCAGTTCACTCAGAGCCTCTGTCTCACAAACAGGTCTATGGGTTTGTAGCTGTAGATAAAGGGCAAAAGGGTAGTTTATTACTTGACTAATTCATTGTCTGGTCCTTAACTCTCCTGTCTGATACCGACTTCTTTGAATTGCCTCTGTGTCTCTGCTTCAGACTTTCTCAGTCTCTAAGATGAGAGCTTGCTTTTATATTGTGAGAGTTGGGCATGTCCTTACTCTGACTCACTCTGCTAACTCTTCCACTGATTTGTCACTTTGTCTGCTCTTCACTCTGGTTCAACTCAGATATCACTTCCTGTCTGACACTAACTCCTTCTGAGTTCTGCTTCCTGTCTTTGTGTCTTCCTCTGCTTCTACTTGCTTTTGTCTTGGGGATTAAGGCATGTGCTACCACTGCATTCTGAATACTGGGATTAAAGGCATATACTAACATTCTTCCTACCCTAGAGCAACCATGTTACATGATTAAAGGATTAAATATCTCTCTACATGGTTCTTAGGGTATGACACTGAGGTTGATATTTGGCCTCTACACAAACCCCCAGCTCCAAACACATAAGGTCCAACTGGAAAACTAGAAATTGTCATTGAGATTAGGGCTAAAGGATCTACCTGTGAGTTAGAATGTCAGGCTTTTAAAAATAGAAAATTTATCAGTGCCTTAGTCTTGGACTTCTTTATCTCCAAGATTGTGAAAAACACATCTCTGTTTTTTATAAACAACCTAACCTATGGAGTTTTGTGATAACACTTGTAACACAATAAGACATCTTTGGAGCATGTGAGGAACACATGAAGAAGAAGAGAGCTACTGTAGGCAGTTTGAGTGGCCTACTGTGTTACTTGTTCATATGCAAAGTTAAATAATGTCTCATTATCTTATTTGTGAATATTCTGTGGAGAAATAATTTAAACAATATTGTAATAAAATATTTTTAATAAAGCAAGGAATGAGAAGATAGCTCATTTGGTAAATGCACAATCATAAGGACCTGAGTTTGTATCCTCAGTGCCCATGTGAAAAGCTGGGTGTGGCAGCACCCTTCTGTAATCGAAGTACCAGAAAGACAGAGAGAGAGATGGTTTCCTGGCCAACCAGTCTATCTGAATCTGGGAATTCAGGGAATTGTGAGAGACTCTGCCTCAAATAGTAAGATGTAGAGCAACTAAAGAAGATATATTACATCAACCTCTGACCTACATGTGTATAATGGTTAACTAGGAAAACTTGTGTGTACACACACAGATAAAAAAATCAGAATACATCTCAGGTAGAAGTAGTAGCTGTTCATTAAACATAAAAAAAATGTAAAGACTTATTTGACTTCCTACTGTTTGGAAAATATGCTTTTGTTAAAGATTATAGGGATTAAATATGTAAGAACATTACTCTAAAACTAAAAATTTAATTATTGTTTTGTCACATCCAGCATGGCTACAGGGACAGAAATGACTGGGGGTGCTGAGCAAATAAAGAAATGACAGATGGACATGTGGATGGAAAGCTTGGCTTGAGTCTAGCTATAGGAAGAGATACAATCCAAAGAAAAGTGAAAGAAGAAATCAGAGATGTCATTTCAGGACAATAAGCCCTGAGAGTTATGTTTAACCCATTGTTTTGATAATCTAGTGTACTTGAGGTGGCAATTGGATTCTGTAAAGTTAAAAAAAAAATGAGGAAAAATGTTTCCTGGACTAATATTGTGATTTGGTTTTAGAAGCTTAAGTGAGTTATTGTTGACTCTCCTCAGAATGTGTGCATTCAGCTTAGACAGATAAAGTTCTACAGCCCTTCGGTAGAATAAAGTACATGTTTGTAGGACATTGATTTTTCATATTTATTTTTGTACATGTACATAAAGATGATTTTTGATTTGTTTGTTGTTTTGTTTTGTTTGTTTGTTTATGACAGAATTTCCCTGTTTAGCCACAGCTGTCCTGGAACTCACTCTATAGACCAGCCTGGACTCAGACTCAGAGATCAGCCTGCCTCTGCTTCCCAACTGTTGGGATTAAAGGTGTGTGTAAACTATTCCTGGCTAAGAAGCAGTATATTTCCTAATAATTAAAAACAGTGCATCAGAAGAAATAGTTAATGTCATGATGACCAACAAATCTTAATAACTCCCTCAGCCTCACTGAAACCTTAGGTTAAACCTATGTTTAACTGGCTCATTAACATGGCTCTCAACTATATTTTCCAGAAAGTTACTTATGTAGAGATCTTCCAACTACCAGTTTTTTTGTGTTCCTTTGAGAATTAAGTCTTTTACAGACCAGGAATATCACACTCAAGAACCTAGGAGAAATCTTTTTGAATATGAACAGGATAGTTAATACACCTGTCTCAGAACTTCATGAGAAGATAGGATCCTGGCTTGGAAAAGGACCACCAAGCAAACATACCAGCATGCCTCCACACCAAGCCACATCTCCTCCTACTCATAATGTCTCTCCTTCTGCACTTCCCGACACCAAGCCCCATTGCTCCAAAGCACCCCACCTTTGCAATGGAATTGTGCTCATTTCTCTTCTATTGTAAATCATAGGGAAGAATAATAATCTCTCTTTACATTTATCTTGTCAGGTTCAATTTTGTTTGACCACTAAGTAAATATTAATACAAAATGCAACCATCTCATTTTCCCTGTTTCTCAGTCAATGAAAAATAGAAGCTTACATTGTTTATATCAGTTAAACAAAACTGAAGATGTTTAAAAAAAAAAAATCAAACAAACCAAAAAACAGGCAGCATTGCTGGATCACATCAAATGATTTGTATTTGCTTTGTAATTAAATGTAACTACCCAGCAGTCTCTCGTAGGCCAAGTATTGTTGAGAAACCAAGTATTGAATCTAACTTGCGTCTTTTCCTGTGTATATACACATATATTTCAATAGCCAATACAAAGAAAACCCAGCAGGCCAAATAAGAAGGATAACAATCTAGAGTTGTTTACTAGAGGTTTGAGAGATAGCATTCAGGGCTCAATAGCTTCCTTTTAAATGTTTAAACCCTTACTGTAGAGAGGCACATACATGAGCTTCATTGCTTACTATTCATTAAGCTACCTACCACCAAGAGAAATGTTCCATTGTTAATAACATCAGCTTAAAACTCTGAAAAAATCAATCCTGTTTCCTTGCCTGAAAATGTTTCCTTGCCATGTCAAAGGAAATTTTAGCTTCTTTGGAGAAGAAGAAAGGATACATTGAAATATGCAATAAAATCTGGTTCCAAGAAGATATTGCCAGAGAAAACATCAAATGAAAATAGGAACTTTTCCATCTAGAAATTCTATATTCGCTTTTATTGGGGTTGTTAAATGTTAAATAAATTTATTTTATTTACTTATAGAAGATTTAGAATATATAAGATATTCTACAGAATAGTACAAAAAGTCATTGGTGCACCAATTATGCACATATTCAACTTTCAAGTATATGAGATGCAGCTTAAACTCAGTGGACTCTATGGTGAATGGTTGGAGGTGACCCATGCCCCAGAGGCTTGCAAATAGTATGGTCAATATCCCTCCCTATAAAAAATATAGACACAATGTCCTGTGATTCCTTTAAGGTATTCCAGATAAACTTCTCGAGTGATATAAACTCCAAATAATTTCTTATAAATCATCTAGAAACTGATGAAATAAAAACAAAATAATAAAAAAACCAAAATTTAAAATTATTCCAACTTTTGTTTCCTTCTGCTTTCTTATTATATAATTCCTATATAAACTTCCAAACCTTCCATGTAATTCATTCTTTGAATTAGTGGGGAGAAATCTGGCAGAACTC
This sequence comes from Cricetomys ansorgei, assembly GCA_026225945.1. Taxonomy (NCBI): domain Eukaryota; kingdom Metazoa; phylum Chordata; class Mammalia; order Rodentia; family Nesomyidae; genus Cricetomys; species Cricetomys ansorgei. The sequence continues at coordinate 16,914,827 of JAMJFZ010001815.1, forward strand.
ATAATCATATAGTCTGTATCCTGAAAAGACTGAATATAGTCAAACTCAGTGAAGCAGACTCACTAAATTCCAAATATATAGAAGTGAAACTGACAATCTATAATTATGTTTTCTTTTTCTGGATGATTCCTTCTATGTACTTAGTGGATATAATGGAAGAAAATGGAAAAATAATTAACGTATTTATTTAATTATTTTCCTCTGACTTTGACTATTAAGGAACAAATATTAAGCCAATTCACAGCTCATACAAGTAAGAACATTTTTATTTCTATTCTCATGTAATTTAATTACTCTTCCTTCACTAAGAGCCAGGATGTCTGTATAGAGTGACAATTTCAGATTCTATAATGTAATTAATTTAATTGGCTGTATTCTGTACATTGCCCTTGAACTTATTTTTAAAAAAAATGGCCTTGATCATTTCCACTGTCATTTCATTCAGTATACAAACTGACTTGAACGGCAGTTTTTACTTAGTTTAACTCAAAACTGTCCACTTCTTCCAGCACTTTTTGCTCCTTTACCACTGGAGTACATGATCCCTCCTATTGCATCTCATTCTGAGGTATCTAAACACTTTACCAAATCTTTCTGGCAACTAAATAAATGTCTTTGGTTTACTAGTGCTTTTAGCTCTGTGTATCCTCTGCTCTAGATGAAGTTCCCACTTTATCCTCTGCTCCACCACCCAAACAAACAAACAAAAAACAACAAAAACCCAATGCATTCAACAGGAAATTCCTTAATCTTATTTTGTTAGCACTGTTCAATTTGTCCACATGTATGAGGTAAAGAAAAGTGAATAATTTTCAGTGAAATGAGAGAAATTAGAAAAATATACCGCTTATAAAAATGATCAATAGGATCAATTTTCAGGTTTGAGATAAGGCACATCTGAGGTTTAGAATGACATTAAAACTTCTAAGAGAATAAAGGAAATGATTTTTTGAAGAAGAATAAAGATTTCAATTTGGGGTTTTGTTGGCATGATTTCTATCTGAAATATATACAAGTAAAGAAATCTAATAGATACATGTTAGGTCTCAAATTCAGGACAAACTAATGACTGAGATACCTATTTAACAACAAAGTGGACCTATCAAAGTAGACCTAGCCTCCAGGTTTTCCCAGCGTCCCTCAGTTCTTACCTGTTTCAGGGTCCTCCTGGCTGGCATACATAGTCCCTTAGCCTGAACTCTCTCATCAAGGGAGTTGGGCTTCTCCTTCCAATCATTTAGTAATCCAACCATTTCAGTACTCCTTGGTCTCACTTGGTCTCTTTTGGTCCTCTGGTCTCTTGGTCTCCAGTTTTCCCTCTTTCTTCTTCCATCTCCCCTCTCCCTCTCCTCACATAGCTAGACAGCTCAGTCTGGTCATGTCCATCCTGGACTCTCCAAGCTATCGCTGCTTCTGGCTATTTTCTCCCTCATTTATACCATAAACTTTCTCCTCCACCATATCTAGAACTAGTCATGTCCTTTCCTTTTTATTTATTTTTTCAATATTGAAGAAATATATCAGGTTTAAGAGAGAGACAGAGACAGGGAGAGAGACAGAGACAGAGAGAGAGAAAGAGAGAATAACTATGTATCTATATTATTTTAAAATGTCATCAGGATTTACTTCAGTAAAAGACCAATAATTAATATTCAAGATAGATGGTCAAGAAAGAGAAAAGAAAAAAGAATTTTAAAAGCATATAACCATTAGGAAAATAGTTTATTACTATTTCTGCTTTTTTTTTTTCATTATTTGTGTGGGATAGTATTGAGAGCGAGATTCACCAAAGCAGTCTTACTGAGGAACTGCATACTTTTTCTTATAAACTGTATTTTAACTAGAAAAAAAATCACCATGAGCACTATAAAAGAAAAATTACACTATAGAAGTTATACAGATAAGACTGACTTCACTCAACTGTACTGTAATGGCATGAGAGCTCAGCTTAGCTTTGCTGCCATAAAGGTAGGAACTCCCAAAGAAGCACTGTTAAGACTTGAGTAGGTAGGCTGTTTCATATAATTGGGCCATCTACATTTGTTAATTCACACTTATCAAAGTTAGGTCTCAATTATCCCACAGGAACTGGAAGACAGACACATACTAGGTCCTTCCTTGAACTAAAGGAATGGTTCCCTATCCTAAAGTGATTTTCAAGTGGCAGAAGTTGGAGACTCTATTTAAATCTCAAAGGAAAACCCAAAGAAAGAATTTAAAATTGAGGGTTCCTTAAGGCCAATGCTTTAGAAAGGGAAGTTAGGCTCCTATAAGGTGAAACTTGTCTAAAACTTAGTTAACCTGGGGGAATGCTAAGACCCTAGATCATTGGGAAAGATGCCACTCAATTACATGAATTGACAAGCAAACTGGGCTCCATTCATATGGTAGATTATTATTAATAATGGATATAAAAGTTATGCCTCCAAGAAACATACAGCACTTGAAAGTATAATGAAAATCAGAGAATTGTTTAATAGCCCAAAAAATCAATAACAGAAAAATTCAATGAACTAAGTGGTAAATGAGAATTTTTTAATTAATTTGATACAGAGATAGTACTGCAAACACATATTTAATAAAATACTATAAAAATTCAAAACCAGTGTTCTGAAGAACATGATACTAGATAGGCCAGGGACATAGAGGAAAAGCAAATACTACTTGTTGTTCTGCTAAAGGAACATAGCCATAAAATAACTCCTAATGATATCCTGCTATACTCATAGATCAATGCCTTGTTCAGAAACCATCAGAGAAGCTTCCTCCTGCAGTAGATAACAAATACAGAGACACAGCCAGACAATGTACAGAGAGTGAGAGACCTTGGAACATTCAGTCCTAAATCCCTACCCTCAGGGCTCAGGGAACTGGGCCTAAGAAGAGACTGAAACAGTTTAAGAGACAGAAGGATGGAGGACACCAAGAAAACAAGGCCCTCTGACACAGCAGGATGGATGCTCTAATGAACTCACAGGGACTGTGCCAGCATGTGTAGGGCCAGCACGGTTCTGCACCAGACATTGTCCTACAACAGAGAGAAGTGGACAAAGGCCTCCACTCCTAACCCAGAAGCTAGCTCCAATTGATAACCACTTACAAATGAAAAATTAAATTTCTCCAAATGAGTCTCACTGGGAAAACCACCTATTTTTTTGGCTAGGTTCCATGTTCAGCAATAGGTGGCCAACACAAAATTAACTCGATAGTATTTTTGGAGGTTCTTTGTCTCATAATGTTTCATCTGGGTACTTTTTAAAAACCTTACAAGTCCTTTGTGCATGTATAATGATGTCCAGTTTTGTGTTTTTATGAGATTCCTGTGACAAATGTGTAGGTCTGTGTTCCTATGTGTTTCTCTTGCTTTTTCTTTGGCCCTTTTTCTTATTTGTTTCTTTTGTCCTAGTGTAGGTTTTGTCTTATCTTTTTTTATTATTAATTTTTAGAGGCCTATTCATTTTCTAAAAGTGACAGAGGGAGTATGGGTTCTGATTGGAGGGGAAAAAAGAAAGAATTTGGAGGAGTTGGAGGAGAGAAAACCATAATCAGAATATATTGTATGAAAAAAAGCTATTTCCAATTAAAATTAAATACAAATATGTTTATTGATTCTGAATTTTATAAAATATAATTTGGTCATACCTACCCCTCATTTTCCGTCTAACTCCTCTCAGATCTATTCCCACTTTCCTAACCATATCCAACTTAATGCCCCTACTAAGGAACTATGGGACAGCTGACGGTTGTTGGAGGAGGGAAAATTGCTTTTCTTTAAGGATGTACTTCTCAGTACTTTGACCCTATATGGCCCACTATGTGGCCCTATAGCCACATAGGAGTACGTAGCCGTGCAAATTGAAGTGGGAACTAAAGACCATTGCTGCCTTACAGTCTGAGATAATTTGCCTCAAAACTCACCCAACAAGGAGTATAACACTCTGTAATGGCTAGCTAGGAACAAAAGATAATGCTTAACAATTAGAAATTAGGTGAGTAAAATATTACAATCAATGCCATATGGGTAGATTTGATGTGCAGATGGGAAAACTTAATACTTAATAGTTCAAGCCAGTACCCACAGTGTCAGAAGAGCACTGCTCATTCTGGATTATTAGAAGTAAGTACAGGTGCACAGCATGATGAAGGTAATGCTTTCGTTAGGAATCCACACATCCTTTTTCTCTTGGAAGAAATGAGTCTTCTTTACAACTGGAAGATAATGAATGAGAGAACAAAGCTCTCAGAGAAATGCTATGTCAGTGTATCCAATAACAATTGTCACATGCCTTCCTTAACAGCCAAAAATAAATTAGTCAGATACCTGTACATGTGCAAGAGGGACAATTGGAGTGCTTTAAGACATATTGGATCCATGCCACAGTTGATATTAATGCCTAGAAAGTAAAATGTTGCTATATTCTTGTTCACTGGAACTTGGCAATCTGATAAGTGAAGTTCAGGTCAAATTTCATTCCATAGATCACCCACTGAGTGTGGACATTCATCTCTCAGGCACTTATTCAAGAATGTAGTCACAAAGATATATTATTACCACAGATACATTGGTATTTGTCATAGGTTTTATCATAAGGCATTAATCATTTACCCATATAGTGAATAAAAATATCTGTAACTCTCCCCACTACTAGTCAATTTATATCATAGTCAAAGCTTAGTGACAAAAGTTGTGAAGAAATCTGATTCATGCCTAGGTACTGGAGAGTTGATTGCTTTATGTACCTGTTTGTTCCTACATAAACTGCATAGATCTTGAGGGATCATAGTGGCTATGCATGTTTTGAAGTAACACGGATTGCAGACCCTGGCTGCAAGTGAAATCTTCCACAGAGTAGATGAATACTTCCTTAGACATATGGTATATGGCTACTATCATAGTGAATTTTTCTGTTCTGTAATGTTGGAAAGGATGTTCTGAAACTCTTCGTGACCAGTCGACAAAATGACAGTGTATATCCAAATAATTGCTTCAGGCTATGTTAGACTTTCTTCTCTTTCTTAATTTCATATGACAGGAAGTGGACATTACAACACCTCAAAGAAAATCAAACTGAACTGGTACACTAATGACATAGCCCAGAGCAAATATGACTAGTATATACATCTTAAAAGAATCAAGCATTCCACACAACTGGCTATGAATTACACAAAGTGCTATTTAATGTATTCCCCAAAGTTCATGTGTTGAAAACTTAATTCCCAGTGTATTCATGTTAATAGATGAGGCTTAATTGAAAGTAATTAGTTCATGAAGTCCTGCCCTCATGGATGAATAAATGCTATTGATGTAGGCACATGTTCATCATAGTGGGGGATGCATCCTTAATAACAGATGAGTTCAGCACATCTCTTTTGAATAGTCAAAATTATATGTTCTTAAAGTTATTTTAAATAAAAAACTCTTTTAAAATCATGTTGCTGTGATAAAGCGCATAAAAGACTAAAAGATTTTACAAATTATGCATTATAAGCCAGGCATCCCTGATACAACAGGAAATTTCATTAGAAAGAGCATTGTCCTGTTCCCATACTGTAGGCTGCCCTTTGTTTGGTTATTGACTGGTCTTTTGCAGTCCCATGGTATCTGTGATTGTCCACAAGCCACTGGAGCAAATGATTCTTCATTTGTTTCCATAGAGAGGGTTGAAATACAGGCACTCTTTTCAAAAGACATTTTGACTACAGTTCTGAATATAGATTCCCGGTTTAGGGTTCCTAGATTCCTGAATCTATAATACTTAACATTGTGTTTGAGGCTTTGAACATGTGATCCCTATGAAATTTCCTGGTTCTTCATTGAAATAATTTGTATCTTTAAAGCTAACCTCAGGTGCCATGCCCTTCAGAAAATCCTTCCTAATTTCTATGCATCCTTTGTGTATAAAGGTCGAAGTTACACCTACAACTATCCCTTATATTTCTTTTCATGATTAGACTCAAACCTGCGTTTTGATATTCTGCTCTCTCATGTGATTCAATTCTTTATCCTCAGTATTTAGCATAATGCTTGCCATACAGGAGTTACTTCATTTACTGAAGAACAATTTAGAATATTATTCAAGTAGAAGAATGTTCTTTTTACTCTTCAAAATCCAGATTTCATACTCATGGATGACACAGAAAGTCAAGCTTCACACTCTCTCCCTGCCTATCAAGAGAAAAGGTTCTGTTTATTATGCTGGAAAAATTCAAAAGAAGATCATTTTCTGGTAGTTTATGTACATCTTTAGTGGATTTTATTGTAATCTTTCCGGAGAGCAATGTGACAAATTATATCTAAAGCTTTTTTATTTGTTGTTGTTTTTTTTATTGTTCAAGAACTTTAAACATAGATACATGGAATATTTTTTCACCCCCAAGAATCTTATCTTGTTCCCTTTTCCTTTTGTGCTGAATCCTTTCTTTCCAATAAGCCTTCTTCTAGCTGTACATATCTTTTTGGATTTATGCTTGCTTTTTATCCGTTAAGTTTAATCATGGTTATCTGAACATGGGTAGGGGGTTATTTACTCAAACATGGGATGTTTATCAGGGGCTACACCTCTCAAGAAAATGATACAATCCTCTCCTAACACCAGTGAATTGCCAATGGTCCCACAGAAGATTTTCTCTTTGTTTTCTTTAGTTTTTTGCTGTCCGTTCTTCCATCATGGGATAATGTAACAAAATTGATTTCTGATTTAATTCCTTGATAATAGACTTCCAAGATTCCAAAACTGTAAATGTGGGAGCCAATAAATTTCAAATGATTATAAATACCTCACTCTATGATATTCTGACATGGAAGTACAAATTAACCAAAACAAATATTCAGAGCCTGGAACAGTAGAAAGACATTAATTGGGTGGCCTGAGGCATCTGTAATATGCTTCATAGTAAAGAACAAATTACTGTCTCTGTAATACACTCTAAGGCCCTATGGGAAGAACACTAATATGATTTTTTTCTGCTACAAAACAACTGAGATATACTAGAAAGGATCCCAGACTTCTGTGCTATGTCTTGCCTGCATAGTACTATTTACACAACAGTAGGTGTTTTATATGGTCTCCCTTTGAGAGTCTTACTTCTAATCTCACAGTTCAAAAAACATCAATATTCCGGGATGGTCAAAGCAAATGAGAGCACTCATGCTGTGTTGGTTGCAATGAGAATGTCCTCCATAGGCTTGTAATTCTGAATCCTTGGTTTCCAGCTGGTGAAAATTTTTGAAAAAGATTAGGAGATGTGGCCTTCATAAGGAAGGTGTGTCTCTTGATGTGGGTGTCTAGATTTCAAAAGCCTCTTACTATCTGGAATTGTCTTTCTGCCCCCTGCCTTTATTTGAGATGTGAGCTCTCAGTTGTTCTACCTGCTTTCTATGCCTTCAGTCTACCAAACATCCCTAGACTGGAAATATAATTAAAAGCTTTCATACATGGCTTTGGTCATGAGGTTTTATCGCAATAATAGAATAGTAACTAATAAGTATGCCTGCAACACTTTACACTTACACTATTCAAGTGTAATAGTCTACTTATTAAGAACATTAAATCATATGATTATTTTTAAAATATCCCATTGCTTATTTTGAAAAAAAAATATAGTATATGTTAATTGCTGTTATGTAATCAAAAGTTCTTTATATGGTATACTCCAATTTACCTTATTACTATAGGCTCCATCTCATACATATTTGACCTTGAATCTTAAATACTTTCCACTCAAGTACCCTATTTGGCCAACTAAATCATTGAATATTGCCCATGGATTCACATATATCCTATTCTGTCATTATTTGTCTTTTATACAAGAAGTAAGAAGAGAAACATAAGACAAAGCTCTAATTATTGGATCAATTTTCCCTTGATGATGTCTTCAGGACCTCTCCAAATTAATCTGTAGTTAATAGGTTCCCATTTTGACTTGTACCTATATACTGAGATGGCCTATGCATTAAGAATTCTTCTTTCAGAGTCATAGAGAACCTCCTGTGCAAATGAGTCAAGGAGGAAGTATTGATTCAGCAATGGTGTATGGGATTGGGTTGGGAATACTTGTTTTATAGCTTGCCTGCCCAGAATGTTCTACTTACTAGCACCGACCTACAGGACAGAAGAAGTGTTCCCTGAGAGGAAAGAATAGTGGATAAGGAAGATGTCAAAAGTTATTTGTGGCTGGTAAATTACGTAGCACTGTACTTCTTCCTATTCATCTTTTTCCCCCTAAGATGTTCTCTAAAATATTACTTTGGAATTCTATAGCAACTATTTATACATCACAAAGTATGTGATGTATAGATTTGAAAAAAAAAAAAAGCCAAGAATTTTCTGTGGTGACACCTCTGGGACCCTAAAAGACTCATCACTAAATTGTAGCAGTGACAAACACAGAACACAAAATTTAAGGGGGTGCTTCCTCTCAGGCCAGTACAAGTTAAGTAACATCTGGAATTAGTGTCCTAGATATTCTTGCACTCCTTCCTCTTGCTCCTGCCCAGATTTAGACTCTTCTGTAGGCATATTGAAGTTCATCAAATACTAGAATTTCATTCATTCTCAGCTGTCATCGAGAGTGTGTAGTTGAAGATGATGACTTTCTTAAAGCCACAGTTTCTGCTAATGACACCTATAATCAAAGACTACTTATCAATTCCTGTGGAACTTTCCTAGAGCTAAGAATGAGTCAAAGTATGCACTGAACTCAGATTTTTCTCACCATGAGAGTGGTAGGAGTTCAGTTGTTCCACACTTTTCTTATCCCTAGCCAGAACCTAGGTAAATATTAAATACTGCTTGCTTCACAGAAGGTCATTAGCAAAGGAATGTGGCTTGGTTGGTGCTTATCTGCACTGTAGCCAAAAGCCTAGGGCTGAGCCCATGTTTTCCTCTTTTCCCTGTGAGACTACACTTTATGCAAAAGGTGTCCTGCAGGACTTTGACCCTTAGACATGAGCTTCACATGCAAATGACTCTACTCCAGTATTCCAGTCTTAACCAATGGCCTCTGTCCCTGGGTACCAAAGACTCTCCCTTGCCTGTACCCTATAAATGTAACCACCCTTGCTTTAATAAAGAGAGAGATGATACTCCTCTAACAGCCTTTCCCGAGAGTTCAGTTGACTGGTCAGCTCTTAGTCCTCTGATCTGGCACCCAACTGGATGCATTGACCTACGCCCTATGCTTTCCTTCCCAGGGGCTAAGCTAAGGGCAGATGGCTTAGCCATATGCCAGAAAGAGAAGAAAGACCCTGCAGGAGGGAAGCAGGACCCTGCAGGCAGAGGAAGAGGGGAAATAGTGAGAAACTCACAAATCCCCAGTGGCAAGTGCCTAGTTCCCTCCCTCTACATGTCTTAGATCGGGTTACTATTAATATGATGAACACCATGACCAAAATTGGCTTACAGTTCCTCTTTGTAGTCCATCATTGAAGGAAGTAAAGACAGGAACTCAAACAAGGCCAGAACCTGGAGGCAGGAGCTGCTACAGACATCATGGAGAAGTGCTATTTACAGATTTGCTCCCAATGGCTTTTCTAAGCCTATTTTTTTTGTTTTGTTTTGTTTTGTTTTCCAGACAAGGTTTCTCTGTTGCATCTCTGGCTGTACTAGAACTTACTCTGTAGACCAGACTGGCCTTGAATTCACAGAGATCCTCCTGTCTCTGCCTCCTGAGTGCTGGAACTAAAGGCATGTTTCAACATCCCCCAGCTTAGCTTGCTTTCCTATAGTACACAGGGCCACCAGCCAATGCAATAAGTTGGGCCCTCTCTTCTTGATCAATAATTAAGAAAATGTCCTACAGCTGGATCTCATGGAGGCATTTTCTCAACTGAAGTTCTCCCTTTTCAGATAACTCTAGCTTGTGTCAAGGTGACATAAAAGTAGCCAACACACTATCTGAGGAAACTGTACTAAGGCACATCATCATCACAGTTTTTAAAAAGATTGATAACTTTATGTGAGTACTCCTTGAAAATGCATTGCAGCTCAAGTTTTTTTTTTTGATTTTGCATATTTGTCAGTTTCTAGTCTATTGCTGAGAAAATATGTCAAGACTAAAAAGCAAGTTGAGATGAGGAGGAAAGGTTTTATTTAGCTTACGCTTCCACAACGAAGTCCATCTGAAGGAAGTCAGGACAGGACTTCAAACAGGGAAGGCACTGGTGGTTGGAGCTGCTACAGAGGTCATGAAAGAATGCTGCTTACTGATTTGCTCCCTCTAATTTGCTCGGCCTGCTTTCTTATAGAATCCAGAACCATCAGTCAGGGGACAGCAGTACCCACAATGGGTTTGGCCCTCCGCCCACCAATCACTAATTAAGAATATGCCCTATAGGCCTGCCTACAGCTGGACCTTGTAGAGGCATTTTCTTAATTGTTTTCTGCCCTCTCAAACATCTTTAGCTTGTGTCAGGTTGACATAGCACCATCCAGCACAGTCTGTCCATGAATGCTCATCTCGGGGAAACTTCCTAATGACACCTACTTTTGAAATATCGCTCCATAGTAATGCTACAGCTTCTGGCTGTAAGACCACCCCTGACACAGATAATAAATGAGGAAGAGATTTTCTCAATCTGGAAACACAGTCACTCTTAAACACATTGGATGTATTAGAGACATTCGGTTTCATTCCTTTCATTGTTCTATGCCCTTTTAACTTAAGAAGCCCTATGAAATTGCTTTTCTTCCCTTCATCCTTTCCCTCTCTTCCCTCAACTTCTCAATCATTCTGTCCTCTCTTTTTTTCTCTTCCTTTATCTTCCTATTTTGATTTCTATTTTTCCTTTCTTCTTATGTGTTACCTTCCCACTATTTCTCCTCATCCTCCCCCTTACCTTCCTTCTCTTTCCATTCTTCCTTTCCCTCTCCATATTTCCTTTTTCTTTCTTTTGTTTTTTTTCATGATCTTCCTCTTCCTCTTTGCTGACCACAATAGGGGCTTGGTATGTCTAATCCCACAGTTTAATTTTTACTGAGCTAGTATCCAGACATCTCTTATGCCTGCACAATAGTATATAAAATTTAATAGTTAATTTATTTGCATGCCTACTTTATAACATGAAAATCTCTACAGAAATCCTATTATCGGAAATTCTCCTTATTAATGCACACCATCCCTTGTTCCTGCTCTTGCTTCTGTACTCTTGCTCCTCACTCTCATTTAGAGTTTGTTTTTTGAGTAGAGAGCAGGTGGCAGCTGACTGAGCAGTAACCAGAGGACTGCCTGTAGCCTATATCCCCTCTTTATGTATTGATCTTAGTGGCTATTGATCCATTTCTTATGCACCTTATTCTTGCAAGACCCTGGTACAGCTACCATAAAGCAGAATAAACAGAAATAATTAATCTGACCTTTTTCCTCAGGACCAAATTCAACTCAATAGAGTTTCATTCTCCAGACTGACTAAGAAAATGCATTATTTCCTTTGGGTTAAGTTAGATTGGAGATATGACTGTGGTTCAGGGAAGATTTATTACCACACTTCTCTCATCCTTGTTCTAGAATCATCTACTCACCTACATACTGCACGAAATCAGAGACTATTTGACTTCTGTTCTTCCTGCTAATGATTCTGCCTGCATACAGCACAAGGGGTTCATTGGATTATATGTAGGTGATACACTGGGGTTCAAGCATTCAAATAAAGCCTCCAATAATTTCTAGTGAACCATCTCTATATCTGTGTCATATTTCTACCTGCAATTACAGAGATATTCATCAAATATGTATTCATGCTGTTATTGAAGATAAGGCTTTAAAAATGTCTATTTTAATCTGATTTATACAATTTTTACAATATTTTTGAGACAAGTAATTCTATTTAATTTGGGTTCTCTTAAGGTATCTACCAGGGAAAACTACTTAGACACGGTTGAAGCCAACAAAAAGACTTTATTAGCTGTCTAGTGACAATAGTGTGTACTCAGGATCTTAGTATAATTACAAGCCTTTCTCTGGGTGAGCTTTCAAGCATAAAACTCACATTCTGGGTTGAAACACCAAAGGTGGCAAGAACAATTAGCCAGAAGTGGAACTACAGAATCCAAAAGGCAAGTTTAAGGACTTCCCTAGAACTATGGACTTTGGAATGAATAGGTCTTGACTCTCGTTTTGGCAAATATTCATGCCCACATACTTGTTTCCAGGGCCTGAATGATAGTTCCATCATAGAGTGGGGCCCTATTAAGTTCTGCTGGCTTGTAACAGGATATCCCACATTTAAAGTTCAAAAGATTTGTTGTTGCTGTTGTTGCTATTTTTGTTAAACAAATGTGTCTACTTTTATTTTTCTTCAAATATTGATCATTAAACACTGTATTTGGAAAACAGCAAATTAGTAAACTGAAGACAAAATTTGGCTAATAATCTAATGTAGGCTAATAATTTAATATATGCTCTAGTGATTTTGTAAATTAAATTGGCATTTTACCATCAGCATATACTTTGTTAATTAATAAAGAAGCATTTCATAATTTTAGGAAATATTGGATATAGATTTGTACATAAATATATCATGTTAAATACCTATGTCATTGCCTGGAGATAGTAGTTAAGAGTTTCTTTTGGGAAGGAACAGTGTGCATTTCCCAGCATCCACTTGGTTGTTTACAACCATCTGTAATTCCAGTTCTTGTGGACCCTCTGCTTTCTTATGATCCCAGAGGGCCCCAGGTATGAATGTGGTATATAAACACACATTGAGGAAGAATACATTAAATCAACTTAAAAGAAAAAAACCTTCAAAGTTCCTTATACTAGTTACTTAAAAGATGTTTTTAGAATGATCTCCTTTTGACTTTCTGAATATCGGACACTTATGTTGTTATGCTTTTTACTTAACACATTGTTATAACGAAATTTCTATACTTTGAGACTTAGTATAATGTCTTTATTATCTCAAATTTTTACTGAAAAAAAAGTACTATCTCTCTAAGATTGTGTTTCAAGTAGAAATGTTCCTCATAAAATTGTGCATAAAAAGAAGATGGTCTCCAGTATAAATAGAATCACATAATCTCATTAGGCAAACAGAAATTGTGAAAATGTTTTGGTTACACAGTATAAGAACATACCTCCTGTTTACAAAATAGTGCAGTGTAGAGGCTAGAATTCACAACTTTAAAGTTGCTAATGGAGCTGAGTCTGTTCTGGCTTTGTGATTAGTGAAAAAAAAAAAAACTTACAAGGTTGGAGGATCTGTGCTTTGACTTAATTGATCATGTGAAAAATAAGATATTCATTGGTGGCCACTCTAAATTATCCTGGAATCTTAATTGCTTATCCCAACCAAATTCTTTTCTGTAGCAGGTACAGAAATCCTTATTTACCAAGTAAATGAGACTTTCCTTTTATCTAATCTTTTACCAGCCTTCAACATATGTCATTTATAAGCTTCTAGTCTCTCTAATCAATGGCTTGTGAAGAAGAGAAAATCTGTAGACCTATTTTCCATAGGACCATGCTTAAAGATACTCCCTTTACATTGAAAGGAACTCCTGTTCATGTTTCTAAGCAAGACTGTATAAGTCAAGAATGAAAATAAATTCTTAGGGACACATCTTAGAGCAAAAGAATACAGCTTTACCTTTACTGAGGATATTTAAAAGGGATGCACTCAATAATCTAAGACCCATGGAATAAACAGTCTTTCTTTGAGAGGTAATATTGTTTGATCTAGTTGCTTACATGTATCCAATGCTATATATGGTAACAAAGAGATCCTTGATATAGAAGCAACTGAATGTGCACAGGCCTCTTCCTCCTCCTCCTCCTCCTCCTCCTCCTCCTCGTCCTCCTCCTCCTCCTCCTCCTTCTTCTCCTTCTCCTCCTCCTCCATCTTCAAAACTTAACTACTGCTATAGAATATGATCTAAACTCCATTTTCTTTTATGAAATCCATTAAGATATGTGTAAATGCTGATGTGGAGTAACACACATTTACCATTTTAAGTTTCCCTGAAGCAATTCTTGTAAGATCATTTCAATTTATGTTTAAATATTTGAAATGTAGTGATATTATATGATGGCCTCCAGTGGTCAATCAGGCTACAGCTGTAGGGCTTTTAAGTCAGTGTTCCATGTTCCTTGGTCTTTCCATTAAACAATAATGACTTCTAAAAATGTACATCTTTCAGGAAAGATAAAGTCCACTATTTTCATTAGTTTTATGAGGGAAGTGTGAAGTAGCATGGCTAATGACAACAAAAGTAGAAAACTTTGAATGGCTTAGATTTTGAAATAGGAGGGGAAAATATCTAACAAACTCAATGTTTAAAAGGTACAAGAACATAGATTCTTGATGTTCTTTCTCTAGATGGAGAAATTTCAGTACACATATAATTGGAAAGCAGAGGCAAAATGCTAATATAACCCTTCAGCAAATTTAAAGTAATTTAGTATACATGCTTTGGGAGAATACATACATAGAGACAAATTACAATGTCCTCTTTTGTAGAACTTGAAAAGCAAATGATTTCAAGGTATTCTTTCTGTGTTCTGTTGACTCTTAGATTGGGAAGAAATTGATATAAGCTAATGGTGGTGATAAGAATAGTCTGCTTTATGGTCTATATCCCTAGATTGGCTAAAAATTAAGCATTGCTTATTTCTATCATAAAAACATACCTAAAGGGAGGACAACTTAATTTTGTCTTATGGTTACATAATTAGAGTAAGACATAGTACTTGACAGAGAAGGAGTAGAGGAGCAAAGGTGATCATTTTATGACTCCTGGAAGAAAAGGTAGAAGAAAAGAATCTTAGGAATAAAACAGGCCTCAGACATCTCCAGTGGCCTGCTTTCTCTAGCTAGACTCAACCTCTAACTACTGAACCAAGGGCCAATCTTCAATACATGAGCCTTTAGAGATATAATTTCCTATCTAAACCATAGCACATTGTCCTCTTGAACTGACACAGGAGTCTGACCTCTAAATTCTATTAACTATTGTGCAAGGATAGAAACTTGAAACAGTTGTAGTGTTTAGGGGTGTGAGCTTTGGGAATAGTTCTAGTGAAGAGGTGATGAGCCAGCCTGCCTTCATCTTAGGCTTGAAAGTCATTTTACAGCAAAGACAAACTAGGATTTTTCTTCTTTTGATTAAACCTCTGCTCAAGGATTGGGCTATGACCCACCTGAAACCTTAACTACAAATGATTCTGTGTTGCCAGTTCCAGGAAACAGTAATCATGCTTTTGTTTCTGAAGGCTATTATGACTAACTTGTTATGAATACCTTGTTATGACCACCTTGTAATCAAGTCTTTGTTTCACAAGACTTTGCTAGACCAACATTCATGTTTCTGTAACTCCATCTAATTTGCCTGCGAAATTCCTCATGTGGAAACCCCCTACTGTTTGTTATAAAAATTCTTATAGTGCCTATGTCCAATGCTGACCTTTTGAACACTGCCTTAGGTGGAGGCAGCTTGTGTACACAAATAAAAACGCCTTAATTAATTGTGTGCTTTAATTAATTTGGTTATGATGCTTTGAGTCTGTGGGCTTTCTCCTCCCATTTTTGGAATTAACAGGTGCAGGCATTGCATAGAGCCTTTATGATTGAATCCCAGTTGCTTAAAGAAAGACAAGGACCAGACAGACACAAATGTGTGAGTCGCCTGTTACTCACCGTGTGAGACAAGGACCAGGCAAACACAAATGTGTGAGCCTCCCGTTACTCACTGTGTGATGCCCTGTGCAGCCTCAGGGGACTATGAGAAAGAACGCTTTTCATTAGATGAAGCCTTTAGATTCCAGAGTCTAGACAATGACTTCCCAGAACCTAAAGCCAAATTAATCTCTTTTGTTTATGAAACTCTCAGTCTTTGTTGTTGTTGTTGTTGTTAGGGATAGTGTCACCACAGAACAAATGCATGTGTTTTAAACCTAATTTCTTTTTATTAGAGAAACATGAATAAATACAGAAAGTCAAAAACTTCTGGGGGAGGGATAATTCTTTTTCTCCAAGGATGAAGCTCCTGACAGGTTTCCCAATCCTAAGAGGAAGCCTAAACACATGTCAATACTGACTGGACTCAATAGGAAAAAAAATATGTATATATATATATATATATATATATATATATATATGCATAATTATCTTATAAGCATAGGAAGGAAAGTATGGTACGTACTTTTGTGTATTTGGTATGTGTGTACTGAGAGTCGTAACAAGAATCAGTTTACATTTTTAAATGTTTCTTCATTCCTTATGAAGAGTTTGAGTAGGGGAAAACAGTAGACAGGGCAAGAGTGAGAATTGATGGAGTTTACCCAGACTGACACAATCCTTCAAACTGGTATTAAAAAAGGAAAAGAATCAAATCTCCCTATGAAAAGTCAAATGTTATATCCTCCTGTAATATATTTATATGTGTTTTATTTCATTTTGAGACAGAAGTTATGTTTTGTATATTGATATATCAGGATAATATGCCAAAATTAAAAATAATTTACCTCTTACATTTTTACTTATTTATATAAAGAAACATTTGTCATAGTATGAGCACTAGAAATGAAAACTGCTCTATTTTTTCTGTTTCAAAAGCTATGTAATTCAAATACATCTGATTTATATTGATTTTAAATTTAGCACTGAGAGAAAACACTTACATGCTCTATAACATTGTTAAGCATCACAAATAAAATTAGAAGATAAATTGTCATTGCTTTCTCATGCTGTAAAGTAGATGACTCACCATGTAGAGAAAATGACTCCATGATGATTGGCTAGTTCATAATTTGAGTTATAATTTGGGTACTGTGATGCGTTTCCTGTCACAAATTCATGAGCTATCATTAGATCACACGTTTTTATCTCAAGTTTAGTTAGGCAGGAGAAGATTCTATTTATTTGTTAAATAAAAGTCAAGAAACATCAGCTGTTTTTTTCCTGCCCTGGTTCTATATCATCTAGGAAAACCATTTTGTTTCCTAACCTGTTCATGATAAACCACATAGGTCAACAATTCTCCTATTGTGACATTCATAGACTCCTTTTAATTGTATTTCAGATTTCACTTTGTTTTAGATTGGAAGGTGGATGGTAGACATTGGTAGCTATAAAAATGTGCTTTGTTGAAATAAATGAGGTCCACGGACTTGGAGAGCTTCAACTAAATACAACTGTGCTAGGTCAGTGGAGCTTCAACTAAGCACATATGTAGCAGCTGTGTGCTAGATCAATGTCATGTTGCTATGAGAAGTGCTGAATGTTTAAATCTGTTTTCTCAGAAAGTTAAGGCCATGCCTGTGCATTGGCTCTAGAACTCAGTATCTTTTTCATGCCCAGGCATCCTGTAGCTCTCACTTACTCTTACTTTAAGTTGGTACACTAAGTACAGATAGTACTGTTGGGGTGTTTCCAAATACAATGCCTGTGATGTAATCCTGAATGTTATTGCTTCTGTTACAAACAGCATATATATATATATATATATATATATATATATATATATATATATATATATATCTCACAGAGTTTTATCTAGAAACTGATGTTTATTACCATGAGTACATGTGAAATAGGCTGCTTTAATTTTGTCATGTAAAACCATCACATGGCAGCATAACCAACCAGCATTAACATCTGTTCCTCAAAAGATGCCTCAAGTGTATTACAACATACATTTGTCTTTATGAAAATGTCTTCCTCCTCCCACTCCCTTACAAAGTATCCAAGAAAATGGCCATGAAATAATTAACACACACTGACACCCTGGGCCCTAGGACACATAATGGGAATCTAACTCTAGGCCTGAATATTGAAAGGAATGGAAATTTACATTGTACAAAGGTATTCTACAAAGAAAATTATTCTTGAAGATGACTTAATGGAGTCTCTTTAATTTAAAATGTAAAAAATATAATAGTATGAGTAAAATATTCAGCTACAGCAATTAAGAAAATTACATGGAAGCTACTTTTCAGTTCCAAGCATTGTGAGGTAGAAGCATGGAAAGAAATAGAAAAAAAAGGATTAATGGAACAGAAACTTAAAAACAATAACTATATGCAGGTTTGGAACATTGGCAGATATCAGGGAAATTAGGCTAAGAGTTTATGGAAGTTTTTTTAGTGTAGACTAAGGAAAAAATTGTCACTGCCATTATGATATGTCATAGATGTTTAAAATAATAACATAAATATATACATAATTATCACATATATAAGTATATATACATATATGCATATATATTGTATATATGTATGTATGTATAGTATATATACATATATGTATATATCGTATATATGTATGTATATATAATATATATACATATGTGTATGCATTTATATATGTATGTATATAAAATATATGCATGTATATGTATATATACAATATATATTATGCATATATTTATATATTATATATAATGTGTGTGTGTGTGTGTATGTTATATGCATGGCACTTGTGTGGTAGTACACTCATCTGTGCATATATTTGTAGAGATCAGAAATCAACATACTATGTGCCTTTTTCTGTTGCTCTCATTATTATTATTTGAGATAGGTTAACAAATTGAACCTGAAGATCACTTATTATCAAGGCTGACTAGCCAGTGAGTGTTAAGGAGCCAACTGCCTCTGCCAAACTGTGGCTGGGGCTTCAGACAACCCATGCTTTTTATGGTAGTGCTAGGGATCTGTGCTCAAGTCCTCATGCCTAAGTAGAAAGAATATTAATCACCAAAACATTTCCCAGCTCCTATTACCCTTTTAGGTAAATTTTCCACCACACTATTGTGTATATCAACAAAAACACAGGCTACAATGATGCTTATGTATACACTGGGGTAGAGAGAACACTCATGTGAACAGTGACCTTTTTGGGTAGCATAGTAAGGTATGGACATTGGGTCCAGTGTGCATCCCAACTGGCAAAGAAATGAACCTGGAGATGATAAGGTAGTAATAGAGTACATCAGTAAAGACATGGAACAAGAACAATGCTTAGTTACACTGGCCTTCAACTGATACTCTGTGGTAAGAAACATTTGTCACCAGTTTGATTATTTGGAGAAAGAACATTCGGAGAAACTTGCAGTTTGAACCATGGTACCTAACAGAGTCCCTGCCCTGCACCCTAAAGAGAAGGGGCTAGGACCAAACCAGTTTCCTTGTACAAGGTGGTCATAAATTTTGCCAAGATATAAGTAGAGCCAAAGGATACCAACTTCACTTCTGAGCCTGTGAGCTACAAGATGGTGTGTGGTCATTTAATTGGTTATCTCTGTGGGCCAAAATCAATATTAAATGCCTTTCCTATATAGTAAATAAAATAGACATGGCCCTTGATCTTGTGGAGTTTGAAGTCTTCTCTTGGAGTTAATCAAGGAGTGAATAGATAAACATCTACACCGCTACATTTACAAAATCAGGTGAGCAGAATTCTAGGAGAGAATAAACGATGTGATCCAAATTTAGATTGAGTAGTCAGGAAGGACTATTAATATTTGAAAATATTGGTATTTAGGTGAGTCCCAGATGAAAAGAAAGAGACAAGTCACACCATAACAACTAGCAAAGTCTTTCAGGAAAAGGGGGGAAATGATTGCAAAGGCAGAGGAATGAACTAACAGCAGAAAAAGTATGAATGGAACATAATCTAAAAGGATATGAGTGGTTTGATAAGTATCCAAGAGAAGGTATGCAGACAGTGACGAGGAACACTTAAAGGGAAATGAGTCAATCAGAACTTGTTACACATCTAGTGGGAAATAATCCACAGTTTGTGAGCAGAGACACAACTAATAAAACAGAGGTCCAACTGAAATTTCACAGGAGCTTGTAGACAGTCAATGGGGAACTGGAGAGGCAGTGATCTTAAGTGTAACTTACCTTAGATTCTTTTCAACCTTTTAATTCTCAGGGTGTAGTGAAGTACCTAATGGTATGCATTAAATATATGTACTGATAAGTAGCAAGGGGGAAGGGAAACAAAGTAGACAGAGTGCGAAAAAAAGAAAGAAATAGATACTATATCCTGTTTTATGATCACAAGAGAACAAACCTGGAGAAAATGATGTAGGAGTGAGTGTGGATTTTGGTCATTAAGCAGAGAAGGAGCCATGAGGGGGAGAAAAGAGATTTTGAGCAGAGGTGAGGAGGGTAACAACACATGTAGCATGAAGGGCAACACTGGGATATGAAGCGTCAAAGGGAATTCTTTTTGGAGGGAGGAGTATGAGGGGAGAATCAACTAAGTCAAAGCAAGTATGAAAATGCTATTAAGGATACCTGTTATTTTGAATCATAATTAATTTTTAATTAATAAAAAAGTGGTAACACATACCCACAGACACACACATGCATATAGAAAGTCCTGTGTATTGAAAAACATCATGAGGAGATTGAATAAGAGCTCTCTGCATTTAAATATTCATGGTTTAGCATTAATTTTTCATAAGCATCTGATCTAAATGGGAAGAAACTTAACCTCATTGAACATTAGTTTCACTGTTTGTAAAATGGGATTGGCAATAATATCTACCTCATTGGGTACAAGTGAATAGTAATAACTAATTTTCTACATTGCTTAATATTCTGGCAGACATATAGAAAACACAGTACCAATAACAAGGATGGAAATGGACTCAAAATGATGATAAAATAAAAGGGAAATGTCCTCTTTTGTGCAATGAGACATTTCCTTTCACAATAAAGAACATTTTACATTGTGTTCATTGGAATTAAAATTCTAGTCATAATGCTGCACCCTCCCTCACCTTCTTTGCATTTAGGATTTGGTCTTTCTGTTACTCACAACATATTTACCAAATATTTAGTAAATTGTAGAAAGCATGAGATATGCCCTATTTTAAAGAAAATGACAATTTTTGTCTAACGAACTTTTGAGTGGCTGCATCGACCTTTGACTGAAGCTCACAGATCAGTGGTGTCATCACAAGACTGAAGGAACTGAGGTGATCTGCATGCACAGCACACAACTGGATTGAAAACAGAAGGTTCCTGGCAGTGAAGTAGTAAAGGCATGTATGCAGTGGCCACTTTTTTTCTTTTGACTCTAAGAGGCGTGGAAAGGCATAGAAAATACTTCAGAAGCTTGGGAGACATCAGATTTGTATTTTCTCTGTGTGAGCATGAAATACTGATGCTTCAGAGTAGAAAGGCAGCAATAGATAGGTTCAGTGAATAGAGGGATAGGGTAAAGGCAGGAGAGCATCAAAGGATAACTGATGGAAGAATTGAAAGGGCAATAACTGTGTTTCTAAATGGTTGGAATATTATGTGTGGGGAGGGAAGATCTAATGGTATATGCTTGAATGTATTTTATTTGAAGGGCCCGAGAGGTATCCTAAAGGATGTTCAACTTAAATACACATGTCCAGACCTCTGAAGGGGTATCTCTGTAGTCTTCAACACGGAGGGAAAAATATGGAAACTGTGTTGGTGTTAGTGCTACAACAGCAAAGATATAGACTTCAGTGAAACCAGGGTTTAGATCAGAGTCCAAATTCATCAGTATCTGTTTTCCTAGATTGAGTGATGGAAGAGGCAGAACAGTAATAAGTGACATTAGAAGCTATTGATTTTACTATGAAAATATGGCAGGATATATGATTGTTTCAAAACTAAATAAGGACAACTTTACAACCAGAAACATGACCCATTGAGTCAACTGCTGCATAGAAAAAAATCCATGAATTCAATAATAAAGATTATATTTAAATACATAGACTAAAAATTAATGTGAATTGAAGTAAATATCACATCACATTACATAAAATGAGGGGAATGTTAATTGAAATTTTAGATTAGTAAACAGCATGGACAAAAGTATTTTGAAATACTTCATGAGACCCAACAAAGGAGGCAAGATCTGGGAAATGAGCCAGAGAAATAACCAGGTGCCTGGTAACGTGGTAACACAGGGAGTTTCCATAATTCCAAACATGGATGTGTTAAACTGCATATGTACAACAACAACACTAGTATTTTAGAATATTGTTTATGCTCATATTTTAAAGATGTATTTTACACGTCAACTACATCTTTAAATTAAAGTGAGTGAAAGAGAATATGATCCAGTTTTAATCAATCATATGAATGTAAAAAGAACAAAACCTAAGTCAAATCATATGAACAAAGTAACACACGACGTTGGGTTGGACACCTGACAGCTTTAGACTCAGAAGAATTCAGAGAAAAGAAGAAGGAATTGAAGGCAGGACTGGCAAAGGTAAGGACAGCAGTACCACTCAACAGTACAGTCTACCAGCAAAGCATACATAAAGGCACTGATTTCTTTGATCACACTGTTTTGGGAGCTGCAACATCGTGAGAGTAAGAAACTAGAGTAATCATAACTATGGACATCCTGATGTTGTCACATGGCAGGCAGGAAGGGAAATGCTATTTTAGTTACCTCAAATTGGTCAAATATATTTGGTTAACATTCTAACTATGTCTTTGGAAGGGTTTTGGAAATGGAGATTTTCATAAGATAATTCAAAATTTTAAAATAGATTTACTTTTATTTTATTTGTATGAGTGTTGGAACACATGAATGTATATGCAAGCATGTCTTTCCTGGATGCCAAGGAGGCCCGAAAAAAAGGAACAAGGTTTCCTAGAAGTGAAGTCACAGGCTGTTGTGAGCCACTGCCTGAGTGCTGGGAACCAACCCAGATCCTCTGAAAGAACACCAAGTACTCGTAACCACTGAGACTTTCTCCAGCTTCAGTTAAAAGTTTTACTATGCAGTTGCATGAGACAATTATAAAGAATATGTTGAATATGTCTTAATAACTGAAAAAATGGTAAAATATCCTAAAGTTGAAACAAAAGTAACATCTACATTAAACACACTTTGAAATTAATATGCTGTGCCCTGCCTAAAATAGCCAAGTGTTACCAGTGAACTGAGGATAAGTCTGGGTCTTCTTCATGACAGCTGGTGTTCGCACTTGTTTTCCCTAACATTTCTCACCCATGCTTGTACTCTTTCATGCTATGCCTCCTACATAATCTGAATCAGTTACGCTATTGCAATTCTGTAGAAACACAAAGATTTTGACAGCAAGGGTCAAATCTCAAGAATTCAAATCATCGTCTCTTTAATCTTTAAGATGGAAAAAGATTTCAAGCAAGTAGTGTCTATATAAATCACAAAGGACATTTCCTTTGCTCCTACAGTGGTCAAATATTTATGAGCATAGTGGCTTTCATTTGGACATCCCTAACTGAGTCATGATGAAGAGGACTTGGAAAAAAATCAAGAAGGGGTAATAAAAAAATGATTAACAATTTGATGAATGACTCCTAGGAAATCAGGCTTAAGGAAACAGGTTTTCAATGCTCAGAGTTTGCCATGTCAACACGACAGGACAGAGAATTCAACACTAACAATGAGGGTAGTGATACGGAGCACAGCACATGTTCTATCCCGAAAGACACAGTGAATGCAAAGTTCACAGCAGGCAATTGACACTCAGAGAACAGTGGGTTATAATTGCAAGGGTTATTTTTTTTCTCTCTGCTGCTGTTAGGTAACTTTTTTTCTTGTTGCTTTTAAGTATAAGATTTTAGGAGTGAACACTCTGTATTGGTTAACCAATGAGGAGGATCATCCCTAGGAAAAGCTAATTCTATTTCAGTAGTCATTAGTTGCCTTTAATTCTTTGTCTAAAAAAGGAGGACCCCATGAGAATTTTTTCCCTTCTGCATTAGCATGTCTATTTATATTGACATTCTTCCAGTCTTATTTATGCAGCCATTTTAGGTGAGACAGTTTCACAGAAGAATTACTGGTATTTTGTCAATTAAAATCATTCTACCCTCTCTTATGTGATGTTTGATGTTACCTGAGTCATAAATGCAGGAGCTATGAGGCAGATGTCTCCAATGAGGATGGGAACCCTATGATACATTGATCTCTGTATTGTATCCAGCTGTGATTTTCTGTGATAGTAGTCATCTGTTGAAAAGAGAAGCTTCTTTGATAAAGAGTGATATCTACATGTTTTTGTTGTTATAAGAGTAAGATTGAGAATGTAGTTAAAAATTATGGTGGTCTAGCAAAGTAGTAGTACTGGATTCTCTTCTAAGATCCATGACCTCACTAGACCTAGGAAGTTGGCTGGGTTTCCAGCACCAGGTATGATTACCCTCCTGCTGAGTGGGCTGTAAGTCCAATTAGAAAACTGTTGTTTTCCACCAACAAGTGAGTGCTACTTATTGAATGTCTATGGGCATCTTGCCATGTTGGTCATTGTTTTAGTTAATAGATAGCATGCTGGGTTAGGCTATTAATTGTTCCTATCCCTTTATTGATTGCTTAGCATTCTCTGGTACAATGGAAGCAAGGCTACAAGAAAGAGGCTTTTGATTAGATCCAACTGAATATCTGAGTCCTGTGTCCTAAGTGTGTGGTATCTTCGGAAGTAGGGACTTATTTTGATGTTTGAGAAATAACGGACAATGGTAATAGTCCATATTGTTTGGGAGATCTCTTGGAGACTACACTGATCAATCACTCTAAAGGAAGTTTGTTTCATGGACTGGAATTTTTGGTATCCATCATTCCTGTGATCATTGTCAATCCAAGTGGCATAACTTTCTTTACACATATACTCACACATACATAATACATACATACATATATATGTATATATGTATTGCATATAATTTTAAGTAAATATAAAATAATATGATTCTTTGAAGCTTTATCTAATAAATGGAAAATGGAAAATAGAGAGGGTATCTCCACCTGGGGAGGGAGGAAGGAGACTAATACAGAAGAAGAAGGTAGTTACTGTATCTTGTAGAGTTCATACTGGGTGAGTTTGTTTTTTTTTATAATCATTTTTCTACTCCATCAACATATATAGCACCTTCCAGAACTATAAACACTAGCCAGTAGAAATACAGTTTCCAGCTCAGTATCACCTAGGATTTTTCATATTTTATGACATAAATATGTGATCTCCTCAGCCATAGTGTCTTATATTGTCAAATTCTGGAGGATAACAGATAGCTTTGGCAATCAGTTTTGTGTAGAGTGTCTGTGAGATGCTATTTGGCAACATCTCAGTTAAAGGTAACCCATTCCTGGTACTGGGGGTTTTATTTGGTAGCACATGATGTTTGGTTGTGATATTGCCACACAACTACTCCGTTTGTGCGATAACTCCATTTTAACTCCTTATATATTTCTTGAAATTTTATTTTTCTTCTCTCATTCAATACATTGTGAACACAGATCCTGCTCCCTTCAATCCTCCCAGTTCCCTCTACCTCCCCTCTTCCTTAGACTCACCCCCACCCTCACCCTGCTTCCCCTCAGAATAGAGCATGCCTTCTAGGGTTACCAATCAAACAGGACATAACAGGATGCAACAGGAGGGCACACGAGCTTTTCCAGGGCATCAAGGCTTGACTAGTCAACCCATCCAGAGCGAGAGGGGCCCAAGGGCAGAGTAAAGGGTAAGAGATATCCCCACCCCAACTCCAACTTTGAGGAGTTCCAGAGAAACACCAAGCCAAACAATATGAAGATATATATAGGGGGCCTCACTCAGACCCATGAAAGCTCTGTGATTGCCATTTCAGTCTTTGTGAGTCCCTATGAGTTCTGGTCAGTTGACTCCATGGGCCATGTTCTCCTGGTGTCCTCGACCTCTATTGTTCCCACAATCCCTCCTACCCCTCTTCTATGAGGTTTCGAGAACTCTGCCAGGTGCTTGGCCTTGGGCCTCTGCACCTGCTCCTATGGGATCCTCTTGATGACCTTTGGACCAAACACTCATGTATCCTAGGTCTCCGGGCTAGCCAGTCTCCAGTTCCTGGTTATCCCTTCAGTGTCCTGCATGGGCTCCTTCTCTTGGTATAAGATTCTGCCCCTCTGTTGCTCCATCACAGCCTGCAGGCAGGACAGGATGTTTTTCAAAGCTTCTATGTTAGTATGTTTATACATGGATGTTTCGAGAGTTTAGTTGTCCCTCCTCAAATTCCCTCCTATGTCTTGACTTCCCATCTCCGCTCCACTTAATTCTTCCTGACCCAAATTCCCCTGCATCCCTTTATAATACTGCATGTTGTTTCCTCTTCCCTGGCAGGCAATCTTTACCGGAATAGGTATGCTTTGATAACTGGTAGGAAAGGACAAAGTAATCTCCATCTAAAAATGTCTCATGATTGTCCATTTTTATTTAAATATACCAATCTTCAAAGTATCTCCAATCTAGCACTGCTCAACAAGGAGGTAGGATCTCATGACTTTCACATCCTTCTTCTGTGTTCTTGAGCCCAGGAATTTCCTGCTTTTCTATTGGCAAAGTATTTTCAAAAGACAAGGAAAGATACTTTAAATCTAAAATCTATAGTGTGTTTTATTCTTTAAGTCTGTAACAGTAGGGAAACAGTCCTTTAATGTCTTCATTTTCCTCCTTTGGGCTTTGGTTTCAAATATTGTAATTTCTCTAGAATCAAGGTCCACATTTAAAGGAAAGGTCAGTGTGTTTGCAGTGCCTGGTACATTCTTTACACTAAATATTGAAATATCTAAACAGCCATTTATGTACAATTCACTGAGAATAATAGTGTGCATTCTATTTACTGAACCAGTTTCTATTAATATTAATGAAGCATTGATTCTTTTCCCACAGAATTACACCTATTTGCAAGTGTTTTTTGACAGACCATTTAGTATCTATCTTTCCGACAAAATTCTCATAATGAGGATTATATAAATTTAGTAATATAGGGCTATGGAATCAGAAACTGCATAAATATTTAGTGTTCAGGTGATTCATTCAAAGCTCAAATCCACTTTTACTTCATTCACAGAAACAGAAAACTCTACAGGAAATGCTATACCAAATGTGTTAGTCATATAAATTCTTCATAGCAATGTTATCATCTTATTTTACCAGCACCTCTGCCCATGTTACCCCAGATAGCAATGCTCACAGTCACCCACTCAGAATGTTAGCCTCTTTATGTAACAGCCCTATCATAATATAGGCAGAGACAAGTGACTATGTATTTTTCCAGTTTATCTGAAGATGGTTACAAACAGTGATTCCATAAATTTCTCAAATAAAAACATCCAAATCAAGAGATACTACAATACTAAAAATTCCACTGTTTGGAGTAATTCCCATGGAAAACAATACTATCAGAATTTTCTTTTCTGAATTTTCAAAATTGCAAACATTAGCAGATGGAAGTTAGTATCCTTACTCTTTTTTTCCTTGATGGATGTATTAGATACCTTCGCATCATAGTGAGCAAAATACCTGAATTAAATGATGTTAAGAAGGAAGGATTTATTTGGACTCATCATTTCAGAAGGTTTATTCTGTGACTGTTGGATCCTATGTCTTTGGCAAGAACATCATGGCAGCAGGAGCACGTGTCAGAAGTTATATGTCACTACTTGGTATACAGACAGAAGTAACAAGCAGAGAAAGAAGCCATGGGCAAGATATCCTCAAGGGTCTGGCTCCAGTGAACTATTTATCTATCTTTTATGTCTCACCTCTCAAAATTTTCAGTTTTCCAAATAAATGAGTTTCTCACCTGGGAAAAAGTGTGAGCCTATGGGAAATATTTCCTATGTGTACCATAATAGTGGCAATATTACTGCTCTTTCACTTGTGGACTGGATTTGTCATTAAAATCCAGATGGTAAGTGGAGCTTTGTTACATGCACTCAGGCTCACATGCCTCTTATAAGCGTTCAGACTGTAAAAGAATATAAGTAAAAAAAAATACGTAATTGCTATAGTTGTGTAATGGTAATTTCATCATATTATCCATTTACAATGAGTCTCCCCTATCCTTTGTCTCTCAATTCCTGGTTCCTTTCTCCCCTACCCCAAATATTGAGGCTTTTACTTTCATGTTTTACACACACACACACAAACCCATACATTACAGACACATATACATATATAAAACCATTTGTATATATGTATATTTACAGATACACACACATTCACACACACACACACACACATATATATCACATGTGTGTATTCTTCATTATGTTCATTATATTTAGATGAATATCTGGCTGGTTCTATGTGTTGGCTATTGTAAACAAGTCAGCCATATTAGAAAAATATGATATTTGTCTGAGATACACTCAATTTGCTTAAGAGAATAATCTTTTGTCTCATTTGTTTTCCTGAGAATAACATACTTTTACTCTTTTTAATAATCTAAATCTAAATAAATTTAATTTTTAAAATAAATTTAAAAATATAAATTTAAATAAAACTAGATATTCCATATTTGCTTCTATTAATCTACCTGTTATAGTCATCTAGCTTGGTTAATGTCTAAGCTATTATAAATAGCACAGCAATATCCCCGGGTATGCAAGTATTCTTCTGGTTAATGACTTAGGTTCTCACAGATAAATACTCAGCTGTGATATCTGGATAATATCATGGCTTTGAGGAACTTAGTTTATGTTGTTTAATTTTCTGAGTTTTATGCATTCTAGATATTGGTTTCATGTCAGGTGCATGGTTAGTATATATTTTTTTCTTGTGTAGGTCTGTCTTTGGTGATTATTTAACACAGAATCTTTAAATTTCATTTAACACAATTTGTCAGTTTCTGAAATTATTTTCTGAGTTACTGGTGTCAGCTTCAAGGAGATTTCTCTTAATATGTTTAGATCTTACCTCTTCACTTCAAAGATCTAGATTAAACAATCAGATAATAGATCTTGTTTGAGTTGATTTTTGTGTAAGGCGAGTGATACCAGGTCTTTCCAGAGCCATTCACTTCTTTAATGTATATTTTTGTCATATTCATAAAATTAGGTAGCTTCATCTACGTGAGCTTATTTCTGGGCCTTCTATCCTATACATTAGCCTAGATATTTTTTTTTCCAGTAATATCTTCTTTTTCTTACAGTGGCTCTGTTGCATGCTTTGAGATCAGGTGTGGAAATAATTCTTGCATTACTCAGTTTATTTAGGCCTGTCATGGCTTTTGTGGTGTTTGGCGCTTCTTTATAAACTTCAGGATATTTTTTTTCTATATTGCTGTGAAAAAAATGTTATTGGAATCTTGATGAAGACTGAACTGGATCTATAGATTGCTTTGGTAATGTAACCATGTTCAAAATATTAATTCTACCAATCCATGACCAGGAAGGTCTTTCCTTCCTGTGAGTCGATGACTACAAAACTTAAGAGAAGCATGAGTCAGGGGGCGGTCTCGTTCAATGCAGGTTTTGGGGTGCCTTTTATGGGGTACATGCTGGGGCGTGGTCTGGCCACTGGTTGAGACAATAAGCAATTCTGCCAATCACAGCGGGTCCTCTGGAGGGGGCTAGGTCTTGGGCAGACTCCTGGTCTGTCGATGTAGGAGGGCGGGGCCGTGCTCTGTTTGCTCTTAGAACAAATGGCAATTAGTGCCTTCCTATCTCTCTGCTGGGAGGGTTGACCTGTTCCACGGGGTTTCACAAAAAGCTACTGAGTAGTGGGTACACTTACATTCATTCCATGTTCTTGCCTATGGACTAGCTTGACTAGCTGCTTGGTAAGTCCCTATCTGACTGCCCCACAATGGACTGTAACCTGGAACTACAATCAGAATAAAGCCTTTCTCTCTCAGAGGTGCTTTTCTCACAGTATTTTATCACAGTAACAGAAACAAAACTGGATCACCATCTCTTACATGTGCTCACTGACCGCTTTAGTCTGAAATGCCAAGGATAGGTTCTTGGAGCTTGCTGGTACCCTCAGAGCACATGGTAAAGAAGCCCCTAGGAAGGTCTTTCCTTCTTCCTATGCTGTATTCAATCACTTTCTTCAAAGTTTTAAAAATTTCTCACTGTAGTATTCTGTCACATAGAAGATTTACTACTAGAATGTATTAGGCTATTATGAATGGAATTTATTTAAAAATTCTTTCCTTGCAAAATCTGTATTGGTATATTGCAGATGATTTTTGTATATTCTTGTTGTTGCTCTTGGGATTATGACGACGATGGTGATGATGATGAGAATGATAATGACGACAACTACTGGTATACCCTACTTTCTGAAAAACTTTATCAAATCTAAAAGTTTCGTGGTAAAGTTCTAGGGTCTTTTAAGGATCATAGCATCCTGAAGTAGGAATAATTTGACTTTGTTTTCCCTTTCCTATTTCAATTTCTTTTACTTCTTACTCTTGCTTTACTGCTAAAGTTAATATTTCAAACGCGGCGTCTAACCAAACTAGAGATAATGGACACAGTTGTGCCATTTTTTATTTCGGGGAAATTATTCTTCCCTATTATGAAGTTGGTTTCTAATACACCAATTATTACTGTAAAATATTTTTCAGTTATTCATTTCCCTTCAAGGATTTTATAAGCGAAGAGACACTACATTTATCAGGCGTTCTTTCTGCATCTATTAAGATGATCATGTGTTTTCTACTCTTGAATCTATTTAAAAGCTGCATAATATTTATTTATTTGCATAGCATGGACCATCCTTGAATCTCTAGAATTAAACCAATTTTTTCACGGCATGTGACCATTTTGAATATTGTCTGCATTCTTGTTACAGGTTTTGGAAAACTTTTGCATCTGTGTTTCCCAGGGAAATTCATCTGTAATTTGATTTTTACCCCTTTGGCTATCTGCTTTTCTATTAGGATGATAATGCTAGTTTCATGGAGTAAGTTTTGTTTTAGTTTGTACAGAAGAGTTTGGGGGCATTGCCATTAGCTCTTATTTTGAAGTTTGGTGGAATTTGCCAGTGAATTGCTCTTGCCATTGGCTTGTCTTACTTGGGAAAGATATATTAATATTTTAGTATCATGGATTAAGATGGATATGTCGATATTTTTGTTGTACTGATTCAGTTTTGTAGACTTGTTTTGTCTAGGAATTTATCAATTTCTTCTCTTGTAAAATTTTCTTTCTCTTGTTAAATGTAAAACTTTAAAGTTTTACCTAGTAATAGCCACGTTTCCACACTTTTCTCTTACCCTATTATTACTCTTTGGAGATTGATGTTGATGCTCTTCCTTGTTTTCTGACTTTTGCACATAAATTTTTGCTGTTATGTTGACTCTCCTTTAAGATATTAAGACAGTTTCTTTCGCTCCATCTTCCTGGGTAGTACCTTGCTAAAATTTTAAAATCAAAGGGAAAGGTTTATCTGCTTGTTGATTATGCACCAGTGATCAACAGATTTAGTGCTAAACACAGATTTGAGTTCAATGTCTGGATTTTCAGTAAAAGGATACAGTCTCTCTTACTTATTAAGAAACTAAATAATCAGAAACTGTCAAAAAGAAAGATTTCCCAATAACTGGATGAATTGAACTCTTCCCCAAGTTGTTTCACACTTGACATCTGAAAAGGATAAGATTGTTGCACATGGTTTCTGAAGGGTTCTTCTGTCACTGGAATTTAGCAATTTTGCAATCCTGTGATCTCAAAAGGAACTAGAATGATTGTAGTAGTGTTTCTGGACGGCAGCTATGTTCACTATTATGTAACCAATGCTGGAATGGTATTTCTGAAAGATGTTTGAACGAAGTTGATTGTGAAAGGATATGAAGTGTCAAGACTAGACAAAAAAAAGTGACAGAAGTCTCATGTGCTTTTACAGGAAAAAGAATTGAAGTTCAGTAACTTATAGAAGCAGGAATGAATGACAAGTAAGTTGATAACTATGCATTTGAGCAGATTCTTGTTGACTAGGCAATATTCTGTTGACTAATAAAACATCAAAAGCTAGAATGAGAAGTCTTAAGATAAAATAGCATGCATGAATGAAGCTGTTGGCATTATTAACATGCTGACCTACAAATTCTACAGTCTCCAGAAGAAGCATGTAGTACAGCGAAAACAATCTTGGGATAACTGTGGCTAGAGTATACTCAATCACAAAACAAAACAACAGCCAAGTAAGAAATGCTGACAGGTTTCATTATTAATATAACCTAGACAAGAAACACTCTATTGGACAATGTTAAGAAAGAAGAGGCATAAGAGACAGAAGATGCCCAAGTTCCGGGTTAACTTATAGCTTCTCAGTACTCCTTTCTCCATACCACAATAAAGAGATAGTTTTATGTCTTTTTCAGTTTATATAATCATGCATATAGTGCTAACATATAGCTGAACTTTGTGTGCCACATTCTGTTTAGGCCAGCTTTTATCTCATGTAGATGAATTAGCTAATTTGTGTGTGCATTTTGCCTCTCCTTCTACCATAGACTTGCATTACTGTTCACATTTCCAAAGGTCATTTTCACTTATAACCTTACATTTTCTCCAGACTTACACATCATTAGCCAGCTTGGCACTTAATCTATACACGTCGCTAGTGACAATATTAACCTCTTTTGTACTAAAAACTGTGTTCCCTTAATCATAGTTTTACTACATACCATTGGCAGGGACCTTACACTGAGTAGTTGTAATTGTAACTGCCTAGTCCTGCGTAATTGTACTAGTTCATACTATTTCAGAATGGCAAATGATGATAACACCATGTCTTAGTTCTATTACTGTGATAAAATATGACCAAAAGCAATTTGAGGAGGAAAGGGTCTATTTTATCTTACACTTCCAGGTAACAGTCTGTCACTGAAGAAGTCATTGTATAAACTCAAGATAGTAACCTAGAGTCAAGAAATGGAGAAACAGTGCTTCCTGACCTGCATGTATGGCTTGCTCAGACTACTTTATTATACAATTCAGGACTAATTGCTCAGGATTGGCATTGTCCATTTTGGGCTGGGATCTTCTATATCAAACATTGATTAAGAAAATGCACCATTGGCTTGTTTACAGACCAATCTTTTGGGGGTATTTTCTCAGTTGAGCCTCCTTCTCAAATCGCTCTAGCTATTGTCAAGTTGATATATGAGGCAGATGAACATTTTCTTATTCTAAGCTCAATGGTGTCAATTTTTAATCAGAGCATAAATGCAACTACATCACCTGGAAATACAATTATGTACCTACCTGGTTTTAAATGTTCCAAATTGCATGTTGTACTTATCATCTACTTAAGACGTTCTTGGATGCAGTTTTATATATTCTGCTATTTGTGTAGTCTCTTTGTGGTTCCTTATATTTGATATGTTTTTTTGTTTTACACAGCTAGTATCATACAGACTATGTATTTAATAATCTTCCTAGAGTTTTCAGCCCATATTTTTAAGATATTCAAGGGATCATAATGGTGTGTCATTTTCAATTAACTATTCTGAAAGGAGATGAGTTCTATCTTTTCTGTAGAGACACTCAGAGCACAATTTAGAAGGTGCCAAAAATAATTAAGATAAATTAATCTATTAGCTGTTAAATAAATGATAAGCTACAATTCATAGACCCATATTGGTGAGGTAAAGAGGAGGGCTCTAGGAAACACTTATGTATCTCCCTGAGAAGGGTAAATAGAATAGATTTTGTGGATGAACTGGGAGCCAGTCAGGAGGGGAGCAGGAGAGATCAAGTTGGATAACAGAGGTAGGGATAGAGTGCAGAGAAAGACTGCTGGGGTTAGAGAACAATTTGGGGGACAAAGTGGAAACCTAGTACAGTGGAAATTTCCTGGATTCTATGAACATAATTCTAGTGAGGACTCCTAGTAATGGAGGATACTGAGTTTGAACTCTTCATCTCTGATAACCAGGCAAGGCTCCCAATGGCAGGACTGGGTTGCATGCGGTTGTTGGTGGAGAGGTTCTGTTGAGATCCCCAAGCAACCAGTCTGATGTTCAGAGACACATTTGTTCCCTGCAAACATCCACAGAGCTCATAGAACATGGAAAGGTTAAGGTGGTGCCTGCTTGAAACCTTTACCCCTATGTTCTAGTCTCTTTGGTGCAAAAAGGTACTCTGCTGGCTACAGAAAGAGAATTATGGACACCAACCCAGCCACAAAACCTTTGACCTACAATCTGTCCTGCCTGCAAGATGTGCTGGGGTTATGGTGGAGCAGAACTTGTGTGAGTGGTCAACCAATGTCTGATTTAATTTGAGGCCCCTCCACAAGAGGGAGCTCGTGTCTGTCACTGCTTAGTTGGCCAGAAATCAGAGCCAGGATAGCCCAGAGCTTTAGGGTAGAATCAAATAAAACTGGTCTAAAAAAAAAAAAAAAAAAAAAAAATCAGGAGAGACTGCAAAGAACTACAGAAAGACATTATTATGGAAGTCTAAATTGGAGGTCTCCATTGGGTCCCTAACCTCATATCTTGGAGAATCCCTTGAAAGAGGAGGAGGAAAGATTGTAGGAATCCGGGAGGGAGGAGAATAGACTTGTGCAGGGCTCATACCGGCTCACTGAGACTGAAGCAGCAATCATGGGGCCTGCAGGGGTTTTCACCAGGTCCTCTGCATGTATGTATTGGCTGTTTATTTGGAACTTCTAGGTGTGGGGAGGGGTGTACCCTTGACTTTTTGCCTGCTCTTGGGACTCTTTTCCTACTGTTGGTTGCCTTGTGCAGTCTCATGTGAAGGCTTTTGCTTTGTCGTATTGTATTTTGTTTTGTTGTGGTTAGTTGTTGTCTTTTGGAGGTCTGCTTTTTTTTTTCTGAAAGGAGGAGAGTGCATCTGGAGGAAAGGGGAGGTGGAGAGGAGTTCGGAGGAATGGAGGAAGGGGAAACTGTGGTCGAGTGTATTATATGAGAGAAAGATTTGTTTTTAATAAAACAAAACAAAACAAAATGTCAAATATGAGTGAAATACAAATTTCCTGTAAGTTGGGGTAATAAAGAGTATAGTATAATCTGAAAAAAAATAGCCTAGGTATGTGTAAAGAATGCATTTTTACTTTAAGTAAAATAAATTACAGTATAAATGTGACTATATAAACCAATGATATCTGAAAATGATTCCTTTTAGGTGTAGTTTCTAAACAAATAGTTTACTTAAATAATTTAAGTATCTATCCACTTGTCTAAAAAAAGACTCCATATAAATAGTGGTAGTTCTTAAAAGTATATTACTTAACATATTTAATAGGGAGTAACTACTTCAAGTTATCAAAATGGGGAGATTAGTTTTGCCTCTTTTCAGCACATATATGATAAATATATATACACACACACATATATATATGCATGCATATGTGTATATATATATGTGTATATATATATTTCATATATATATATAAACTTGCACACTGATGTGAGTAATCCAAAAGTGTTGCATCATTTTAATTTCTGCTTGAGTGAATTTCTTCATTTCCCAGCAGTATACAGGGAAAGTAAAGATCCTGAAAAGGGAGTGTTCCCCAGATTGGAAACTGAAGCTGCTATATTACTGCCTGGTATCCTGACTTTTATTTTAGGGAACCATTGATGTCATGTATGGGCCACGTTCAATGAAAGTGTTGTATTATTATATGCATAGAAAACAATTGTCCTCTGTCAATCATCTGTAGCTAGAATCTCAGAGGCGTCATAGACGTTCTGACTCATTTCCCTCCGGTGGGCTGTCTCTCCCTAATTAGTCACACACATTCAGCTCGCATCAGCAGCCTCGTTTTTATTGAGTAGAGCACAGTCAGAGACGCCAAGACCATGACAGGGTGGAGAAGGCACACTCCTACCACTGCAAGTACCACGCTGCCTGTTCAATTTCAGAAGTGTCAGGACAGTGTGGGTTTGAGCTACTATAACTACACAGAGAATCTTAGAGACACCACCAGCATTCCTGATAGTGACAAGTAATTAACTTTATTTTCTTATTCAGTGTGAAATTGCATAAAATACCATATAGTAAGAGTGAAAAACTGCCTCATAAAAACATAATGGGATTTCATCATCATATTGTTTTTAACAATTAACAGTAGTTACACTGAAGACTTTGAGTTTAGTTTGGATTTGATGTCAGCTTCTTATCAACTATGTGACTTTAGGAAATATATGAATGCTTGTTTCTCACCCCCTCAGGTAGCTAATAATTGTGTTATGACCCGAAGCTAATAAGCTCAATGTGGAGGTCTGGGGAACTCAGCAAACGTGACCACTGACAGACCTGTTCCAAGCTGTAATATTTTCTGAACCTCATAACCTCAGACCCATAGTTTCTCATTCTGATTTTTTTTTAATTTTCTTTTTTTTTTTAATTTTTTTTAGAGTTTTAAAACTACATGACATTATATATCTCCGGCTGGCCCGAAACTCACATCCTTCCCTTTTTCAGCTCCCAGAATTGCAACCGTGGATCAACACATCTGGCTTTCTCATTTATAATATGTACTACTTTAAAATTCTGTGGCTTTTAACGTAAGTAGATTTTCCTAATGACAAATTTCACATGTGAGCTATGGTAATTTATTTCTGAGCTGCCATTATTTTATTAATCTATAGTTCTGGGGGTTTTTTTGTATAAAGCATGCTGTTTGATTATTATAGATTTGTAGTATGTTTGAAAATGTAGGAATGTGATGTTTCTAGCTTTTTATTCTTTCTAGAGACAATTTAAGACACACAAACTAATGCAATAGAAGAAAGATTAATTATTAAACAAATCTAGGTATAAACTGTTAACAGATATTACTTAAGACTATCCTAAGAATATATGATGAAAATGAATAGTGTTCTCATCACATAATAGTGTAAAAACTGGATGTTCATATGCAAAAGAATGAAATTGAACTCTTGCAGGAAAATAACTAAAATCAATGAAAACCTGGGACTTCAAACATTGATACACCAGTGAGGAAAATGGGGAAAGATTAATGACTTCATTCTGCACAAATGTTTCATGACTATGAAATCCAAAGTGAAGGTAACAACATCAACAACAACAAAAAACCTAATAAGTGAATGAATCACGCTGAAGTTTACCAGGGCTGGAGAAATAGCTAGTAATTAAGTGTGCCCACTCCTCTTGCAGAGGACCTAAGTTCATTCTTAATGTCCTCATCAAGCAGCTTACAACCTATATATGCTCTAGTTCATATATGCTCTAGTTCTAGCATATATGACCTTGCCTGGACTCAGTGGACATCACACACCTACACACAGATCAAGAGACCCATACACGTAATTCTTTTAAAGATTTTTTTTTTATTGAAAATCTTATGCATACAAAAGAGAACATGCAGCAGAGTGAAAAGTTAACCTTGGAATGGAAAAATATTGATAAAGCTCATGCCTGATAACAAAATGAATGATCTCTAAAATATGTTTTCCTACAGTTAATTATATGAAGTGTTCTAATAATTCGATTTAAAAATGGGCTAAGAACCTGAATAAAGATTTCTCCAAATTCCTACTAGTTGCCAAATGCTCAATATTACTGGTCATCAGGAAAATATAAGTCAAGACAACTCACAGCTGCTAGCATAGATAATATCAAGTGAAAAATGTTTGTAAGACTGAGGGGAAATTTAGAAATATTATGCTTGAGGATCCCAATCATAGCTAATATGGAAGAATAGCTAATTCAGTAGACAAATGGATAATGAAACATAGTTCAGAATTTAAAAGAAGGAAATTCTGTAATAAGCAACAATGTGGATGAAGCTTAAATATATTGTACTACAGAAAATATACCAATCACAGGAAAGCAGATATTGCATGATTCCACTTATATAAGTTATCTGGTCTAAAACAGTGAAATTTAAAGGCTGAAATGATTGTTGTCAGGGATTGATGGAAAGTGTAAACAGTCAAGCATAGATCTATGAAGCAAGTGAATATGTTTTAGCTACTTTTTTATACTTCATTACACTTTCCATAAAAAGCAAAATATTTCATCAGGTAGGTTTCATATTTTATATTTCTATATGGAGAAAGAAAGGTAGGAAGGAAGGGAGGGAGGGAGGAAGGAAGGAAGGAAGGAAGGAAAGAAGGAAAGAAGGAAGGAAGGGGAAAAGAAAGGAAAAAAGAAAGAAAAAATGACTTACAAAAGGGTGTGTGCCAAACAGCAACTGCCTTATATAGTATTGTTATCAGTGCTATATAAAATTATATAATATAGTAACAAATTAATTAATATAGAACAAGGACCTTTTCTATTAAATGTACTTTTATATTAAGGTAAGATGACAAATATTTTCAGTTAGAGGGCTATACAATTTCTGCTACAATATACAACTCTCCCATTGTGACTCACATGCAGCCACAGATTATTCGTATGTGAACAAGCAAGGCCATATCAATTCTATAGGCAATCATTTGCTGTCTTCTCCTTCAAAAGAACCCAAGGGCTGAAATTAACCACCATGGAAACTGAGTAATAAGCTAAAATCTTGCATTAGTAAGCTGATTTCCTCAACCAAATCAAGGAAGATAAAATTATCACTGCCAATAAGAATTTTTTTTTAATAATAGTAAAATACAGTCAGAATTTAAAATAGATAGTCTAGGAAACCAGGCAGGAAACTAGCGAGGAAAATGGGAAGGTGTTTTTCTAGCTTGCACAAGTGCTGTCTGGTTCAATCCCCAACAAAAAATATCGTGGTACATGCTAAAATTCCAGCACTCAGGACATGGAGGCAGACAGCTTAGAAGTTCAAGATAATTGTGGGATGCACTGTGAATTCAAGGACTGTCAGGAACACATAAAGCCACGTTAAGAGAGAGGTAACGAGCACAGTGAATATACTAAAACGATTAGTGAACTGAATGTTGTTTCAAAGATCTGTGAGCTTACAACAACACAGGAACTAGAGAATAAAGAGAGCACAACTGTAAATCTCCCCAATGCTTAAATTCTCTGCTGAGCTGATTTGCAGGAAGATGTCTGGGAGACAGTATCAAGGCTTCCTGTACACCTCCTGCCAAAATGCACAGACCTGGTACTGGGGTAGGAGCATGTTTTTTTTTCTCAGGGGTCACCTTCCAAATCTTAACAAAGAGTGTTTAGATTTCAAACCCAATATCTGTTGCTAAATGAGTCAAGAATTTTATTCTAAGACTAACTCCTGAAAAACAAGTATCTATGACAGATCAAAATGGTGGTCAGTAGACATTAGTTATAAGCAGTTTAGTGTTATCCCTGCTGAACATGAAGACAATGGATGTATAAAGTTATAAAACTTCAGGAACGGATAATGGCTTAAAAATCTGAAAGTGAAATCAGAATTAAAAGTATTTCAAGCCTTTTCCATGTTGTTATACTCATGTGGCCTTCTGTCAATTATGACAGTATATTTCTAAACTGTATTACCATTTCGTTTTAAATAAAGTTTCTCTGGTATTTTGAAAAGGAGGAAAAAAAACCCACATCATCTCAAGTTCAATATTTACAAGAAGAAATTATAGCTAGACATTAGATGCTTCCTTTTCCTACAAGCAAAGAATGTATTCAACATCCAGAAGGATAACAAAATCCTATTATCTGCAATTTACATGACTGTGGAACTGAGGAAGATAGACAAAACAGATTGAGAGTAATTTCTTCAAGTTACAGCCAAAAAGATTTTTTTTTTTTCAAAATAGGGAAAAGATGCCAAAACACTAAAAAATATGGGGACTCAGTAGTCTATTTGGAAGTAGATCACAGGAACCCAAGTTGAGAAAGCTGGAGGAATGAGTCATGGGAGAATAAAAAGCCCAGTACAAAGTGCATTTTGAAACTTACTCTACAGAAATCTTGCCTGAGACTGCTATGACATCTCTGAGTAGAGAGCATACTTGGAATAATCTTCTACTTGAGATGTTAATTAGTCCTTCAACTTCCATCTCCCACTCGTAGAAGATACAGTCAGAGCCTTAACTCTAGCACTTCCAAACCAAAGTGCACATTGCCACACAGCATTTGAGAAGGGCCAGATGCAGACAAGTCCACCTGTGGTTGACTTCATTCTGCAGACTCTACAACAGCCCATCTTTCCTAGAATCATTCAGTGTTTCTGCTGTTGCTAACAGAGAAACAAAGGACTTTGCTACTATGCACTTATAGTAGCTATATAGTTATGCACTATATAGCAGCTCAGATTCCCTCCTAGGAAGGAATTTAACTTTTCACAACCATTTTCTCATTAGTCCGATAATAATAGACAAAGAAAAGCATAATATTGGTTTGCTGTTCTGTATTTTATATTTTTCATATGATATATTTAATCATATTCTTTTCTCTCTCCCAGCTGCTCCTCCCTTTCCCTACTGACCCAAATTCAAATTCTTTCTCTTTCCTAAAACAAAATGAAACAGAACAAGACAAAAACAAGAACGCACACACAAAAATCAAACCAAACCACCTGGAATCCATTTTGAATTAGCCAACTACTCTTGGCATCTGCTCTAGAGTATGGGGATATATCCATTGTCATTCCATTGAAGAAAGCTGATTTTTCCTTCTCCCAACAGGTATTAGTTGCAAATAGCTTCAAAGTTAGGGGTGGAGGTTTTATCTACTTCCCTTTGTTTTTATGTCTTGAACTCCATCAGTTCTTAGGTATGCTGTCACTGTCTCTCTGAGTTTATATGGGCATCTGCCCTGCACTATCTGGAAAAAAACTGTTTCTTTGGAGCTGTCGACTCCAAATTATACTGTTTATTGATAATATACAACATGATTTGTTTTCCTGTAAACCTGATGTTTTAATACATATGGTCATTTTCTGTAGTATAATATGCCTACTGGGCAACTCAGCAAAGATGACATGGAGGCATATTCATATGTGTAAACTCTGCCAGACCTCAGCAGAGGGAACCACCCTCATGGCCAGTGCCAAACACACATTTGAACCCCAAGCTATGCGCTCAGGTGTATTTATTCTTTCAGAACTCCTTTGGTGTTCTACTGACACCATGTGTAGATCATAAGCAATGAAACATCCCCCACAGAAATCCAACACCTGCAGACATTACAAAAGGCCAAGACCTATGCATTCCTTTTTCCAACAGTACACAAAAACAATTATTTTAAACACAAAAAAAAACGTCCCCAACAATTTTCAAGTGATCAATGCAATTAACTATGCTGCACACCTGTTATTTCACAGAGTTACCACAATTTGCATGTGATACACTTGTGGTTTACTCTCTTATAAGTGTCCATTAATTATTAATATAACTTGGCATTTTGTTGTCTTTCTTCTGCTATCTCCCTTTCATTTAGTCTTGTTTCAGAAAATAGAGTCAGCTCTGGAAACTAAATGAGGTTTCATCAGTTGAGATTTATCAACTTGATAAAGTTGTGAATACAAGTATATTTCAAATTACTTTTCTTATATCCAAAGTCCAGAATATTTCAGAAGCTTAAGGGTTAATCTTCTACCAGCTCATGGGAGTATTTTGTTCATGCTGCCTCTATTTTCTACCACATATCATTTTGTCTTAAAAATATGAAACATTTTGATATTAGAGAGGGTATCTCTTAGTCTATGACTTATATTGAAAATATTGTCAGGCTGTCATCTTTATTTTGATCTTCATATATTTGATGAAATATTTTTAAATGTTTGAATATTGAGCTTCTTATTGTTTGCAAATTTGAAGGATAATTACATTTTTCAAGTACATTCAAATATAAATACTTTAATAATATTTGTCAAGATGAATCTTGAGCAAAGTGTGACACAACTTTATTGTTAAGGGATTTTAGTAATGTGTTGGTTTTTTTCTTATAGTATCTATTTTATCAGGAATCTATAGTCCATAAATCTTCAAGAAACATTTTATATCCACTGTAAAATATCTCCTTTAAAGTATTTTTTTTCACTTCTTCATTTTCTATTTGACTTGTCTGACTACAGATCACAACCTATGACTTATCTCCATATGTATGGTGAATCCTGACCCTTTCTGAATGCCTGTCATAATGACATTACTGGTCTTCATGGACTATTCTTCACCCTCAACAGTCTGCCTTCAGAGAAGATTTGGAACTACTCCTGAAGCCTAGCTCATTACCTGTCTCAGCAAGTCTTCCCATGTTACCTGGTCAATAGTGTCTATACAATTCTTTTTACCTCTTTCCCTTCCTGCTCTAACCACACTGGTTCTGTGAAATTCCAAACCATAGCCATACTCAGGGGCTTCTTACCAGCTGTTCTCTCCATCAGCAAGAGCACTACGGTATCTGAGTGTCCACTTTTCTTCAATTCCTTAGACCTCTTCTCAAATGTGTGACTGCCATTTCTCCAAGGCTTCCTCTAAGTGGCTTCCTGACACTCACCTCTCTAATCCTGTTCTGCATTTACTGTATGTTTAATGTTATGTTTATCAGTGTGTGTTTATCGTTACTAAGAATTGTCATACTATTTAGACAGGCCTCTCATGTACTTCATTCAGCAGGCATTCTAAGAGGTGCCTGTGGGGACTTGATAAGGATGAGTTGCGTGGAGATTGTTGTCTCCCTCACTTTTATCTTACACCATAAGGGTATGTCTCCTTAAAGAAAGCTTTCAAAGCATAATTGAACTGTACTGTCTCTGTTACTTAAAGCCTTTTAGTAGCACTCATCATCTTAAAAATGAAAAGCAATACCTGCCTACCTGAAGAGGAAGATCCTTTGCACTTTATTCTCAGCTTCTCTCATATTTTACACCTCTTACTTCATATCCTATAGTCCGTCTGTGATAAATGGGTTACATTTCCCCAAATATGCTATGTTTATACAAAATTCTATGCCCCTGTCTTTAGGGGCATAAATTATATGGTGGTCATATAATTTATGATCCAAATCTAGACACTTCTGAATTAAAGTGGGTGTTATTAATAATTGTACCAGGACATCAGGCACTGAGTAGAACTCTCCCAGACAAAGGATGAGTGGTCAGCCACATTACCCTGAGACTTTCTGTCTGAAATGTCTTTTCTAATTTCTTTGCACTGGTCTGTCAAAATATCTTTAATTTTTCAGCCACTATGTCACATCCTCAAATAGATATTTTTATCTCTATTTTATACTATGATTTCTACTTTGGTACCTGATAATAATAAGGATCACCTTATTGCAACCATCATTTAGTTTTCTATATGCCCATAAATTGTTTTTAATATTCCCAGGAGACAAAAAACTAGCTCCTTTGTATTAATCCCAAAATATTATGAGAGTATAAATGTAGGAGTTGAGTTTGAATGCATGGGTAAGTTTATATTTTGTAGATGCAAAATTATAGATATCTATTCTTGAGAAGTTAAAATCTGATCATAGAAGTGATATGAAGCTCTAATTGAGTAATTCAAAAATGAGAAGACAACAGAGTAAGAACTAAGTAAACTCTTAATACATCAAAGGTAATTCTGTAAAAATTCACTGAATGA
Source organism: Cricetomys ansorgei (assembly GCA_026225945.1). NCBI lineage: Eukaryota > Metazoa > Chordata > Mammalia > Rodentia > Nesomyidae > Cricetomys > Cricetomys ansorgei. The sequence goes on from JAMJFZ010001815.1 coordinate 16,958,000, forward strand.
GCAAGTATTTTATCAAAAGGAATACTAACCAGGCAATTATTGTAACTAACTTTCTCACTTACTATCTCACTGAGACAGTCATTAGGAAGATACGGCTGATGGTCTCAACATTCTCAGTGTCTGATGAGGGAAACCCTTCAGAAACAGAAATAGTTCCCATAGAACTAAGAGAATTAGGAGATCATCTAATCTAGCAGGAACACAGATGTTCTGTGCATGATGTATGCCCCCGATCTATGATCTACTTCCTCAGTCCACCACTAAGAGGCTCTATGGTGGTTTAGTTTGAGATTTTACTTTATCTGGAAGCATGTTCCACAGCCTACACAAATTAATTATTGTAATTTTTAAAGTGGGGAGGAGAGAGGGAAGGCTAGCAAGAAGTAGGTAGGAGGTGCAAAGATCTGTTCCTTTACCCTTATTCCAAGGGCTGGGAAGAAAGAAAATGTTGTCTTAGTTAGCTTGTGGTTTTATGTCCACATGTTCACTTGTGAAAATGTAGGAAATTACTAAAGTATATTTAGATATAGCCCATATTAAGATTCCAGTTAACTGACATGCTATAAAAATTTTCTTAAAGCATAGATGAGAGTTATGTATGACATGTGTTGCTTTTCATCTTCCAGTCATGTGTACATGCTCTTTTCTCTGAGAAAAACTATATTCATTGGTCATTAGTAATTTGTAAGTTATTATGATTATTGTGTATTTGTTTGTTTTATGTGGAAGAGGCATCTCCTTCAAAGGTCTCAACATTCAGTCCGTCTTTCAGGGAGGAGTCCTTGTATATTAAATGCCAAATAAATAAAACCTATTTTTATTTTACAAAAAAAAAAAATTCTTGTGTCACACTGAAATGGATTCTGTGGCCACTGGTTGAAATGCTTTATTCTTCTCATCTATCAAAGCAAACAATTGTGGCAAACAATCGTTCAATTCTATTAACTGGTTTAAAACGTCTATAAAAATTGACTAGTAAGTTACTGAAGTGTAAAACTGTGGAGAAAAAACTTAGAAAACATTCTCTTTAGAATTTTATGTGGTATGGTATCTTACTGTAGCATAAATTCAGTACTTCAAGCACAGTATAATGGACATTTGAATAATAATTTTAATAAAAAAGAGATGATAGGAAATAGTAATGACAAGTATATTTACATTAATTAGATGAAGTCTCTATGAAACTAGAAATTCCAAAGTTGCTTTCCATTCCTTCATTTATTCATTCCTTCATTCATGAATTCATTCTGCAAAGAATAACTAGTAATATTTTGATGAGCAAATAACCATAATATTAATATTAATAAGATTACCATTATAGCTATTGATTTTAACATTTAAAACTATTTTACATAAAATCAATCATTTTAAAGACAATTCTATATACATAATAAACTGAATGAAGTGTTTGAAACTGAAATTAAAGGATCTTCCTGGTTTTAAACACAGGACAGAGCTTCAAACAAATCAGAAATGACCCTATGCTAGTTCCAATTATTTGACTTGCTATGTTGCACAACCTCTATCTTTACCATAAAACATGGTCCAATAGTACTTTGTACTTTATATCATTACATTTATCAAGGGCTATTTAACCAAACTTGAAACACTTATGCAATAAAGCAAATAAATTTGGATAGAAATGTGGTGTAAGAAATTTTTGTTATTGTTGTTTCTAACAATAGAAAAATGCCACCCTCTCAGATGCAATATTGATATCATCTGGTATTAATTTCAAGATTTTCTTTCTTTTTTTTTTCTTGTTTGAGAAAGGATTTCTCTGTTTCAATGCTGACTTTCCTTCAAATTCACTCTGTAGACCAGGCTGGCCTCAAATTCACTGGCTCCTTACAGCTGGGATTAAAGGCATATACCACCACTGCCCAGCTTTAATTTCAAGATTTTCAAGTTAGTAACTGACTGCAATAAGTGAGATATTTCTTTGATTACATCTAGTGGATTAGTTCCATAATATCCAATGGTAAATTTAGTGTGTCTATTTATTATAAAGAAAAGCTAGGATATGATCATAGTTGATTTTGCCAGCCCAGGATTTTCCAACAATATTTTAAATATTTTAAAGAAGAGATTCATAATAGCGACTTCAGTTTAAATACTTAAAATTGTGTATGCCCATCATACTTGCACAAGTTAGAACCTGCCTAGAATGACCTACTATAAACAATAAATCTTCTCTTATTCTGCCAGGAGAAAGTAAAGCATAATATAATAGTGCATATGGAAAGAGCCTTTTATTTTAGGAAAGAAAGGAAGATAGAACAGAACAACTGAGAATACTTAGGGACATCTGTGCCTTTTGTCTCAGATCCTAAGTGCACACAGTCTACTTGGGTGTACACTAACAAAACATTCTTGAGGCATATTGTGAAAACTAGAGCATGGACATGAATCTTTGGGAAATGGAAGCATATGTATTTATAAACAAACAGGGACAAATATGTGCAACACACAATCTCATTAGGAAACAATGTACAATTCTCTAAATACTAAGCACATATGAATATAAGCAGAGAACACTTATTTGTTGATTGAATAATATAGAAAATATATATATATACTTTGAGATATATATATGTATATATATATATATACATATATATATATATATCAAAAAAAGAACACTGAAGATTGGAAGTGAAATTCTAAAATGATGTAAATTTATGAAGAGGTACTGGAGTATTGCTACATGTTATTCAATTTTTAGTCTTATGCTTTTTCTTGTAATTGTGTCCAAATAGCTGACAAAACCTGCTTACATAGGAAATATATGATATATCCTGTCAATATCTGTCAAAAAGTCTCAGAGAAACATAACCAAAAGGAGAGTTATTAAATTGGCTTACAAGATGCTGGCTTGGTGATCCAACAGTTGCTATCTATACACAGAAGAGGCTGAGATCCAGTAGTTGCTCAATTTGTGAGACTGGAAATGAAAACTGGAGGACACTGGAAAGACACTGATCTCCATTGCCACATTAGAAGATAAAGAAGCTGAGTTCCATGTCAGAGAAGTGTGGTGGCAATACCACCACCACCACCACCACCACCACCATCACCATAAGCCACAATAAGCCTCAAAGGAGACATACTCACAAGAAAGGGGCAGAGATGAGAGTGTGAATCAAAAGTTTTTCCGACGGGTCTCTCATATCTGTACCGTCAATGGAAATTCTCTCCCACTCTATGCTAGGAAATACCTTCCCAGATCCACCAAGAGGGTTGGCTTTTTGGTGATGTCAGATTCAGAGAAGTTGACAACAAAGATTAATTATCACAAAATGATGTAACTTATGATTTCTGAGGAGTCTCTCCATGGTTTCTCTTTCTCCAACTTTTAGACAGATTTTCATAAAAGAAAGAGCTTGTATTAAGGAAGTGTCGTTATGTCCTTGTGGTTAAGTGGGAGGCAGGGACAATATATAGCTCCCATTGACTTTCTTTCTCTCTCTGATCACAACACCTGAAGATCCCACAACCTTTCAAATAGTTCTACCACAAGAACTATTACACAAGAGCTTATGGAGACATTTCATAATCTGACAACAACATAAAAAAACATAAATTTGGATTTTGTGCATTTTTAGCTGCTTAGAAAGCACAATGTGTAATATTTTCTATTATCTACTTCAGGAAAACTCAATTTTTAATTTGCAATTTGTTTTTAGCTTCAAATTATATTGCTTTATATATACAGTTATCCATATACAAATGCGTACATATTGTATATGTAAATGCACATGATCATATCAATATCATAAGCTCCTATATTTAAAAAAACTGTTTAAAGTGCTTGGAAAAACATCAAATGAATTTGAGGAAGATATTTACAATATATTTCTCTATTTATTCATTCATTTAAGAATTCTTGGACATTGCTATGAGTTGAGAGTGCTCCTTCACAGTCTACAGGGTGCCATGGTGACAGTATCAGACATTGGACCTTTGAACAATTATTAAGTCACGATCAAGTCTTCTTTTTCAAGCTCCTTGTAAAAGAGCAATATTCCATATTCTACCACATGAAATGCCCAAAGGAAAGTGTTCCCTCCCTCTAGAAAATGAACTCTCAAAGGATCCTCTCGTAAGAAAAGCACAGTCCTCATAAAACTGTCAATCAGGTGCCTTGGACTTGAAAGTCTAGATTTCAGAAAGAAAATTAATGCTTTTCTACAGAAATCCCTCAGCTTGCAGTACTTTCCTAATTTCATATTAGACATAGATGAAAAATGTAAAGACTAATTGAAATAATAAGCAGCAAATGCAACATAGAATTTTACTAAAAAAGATTATCAGTATATAGCAAGTTAGAACTTCCAAGACCTCCAGGGCTTGAGGATCAGTCCTTAGCCTTTATCACATTTGTTCTTGTTGATTAGCAAAGATTTAGAAAGTTTATTTTTCTGGAACTTCTCTTCTTGTTCCTCAAAGAATAATCCGGAGATTCTGATACTCATCAATAACTACTGTGACTCTTTCTATTACTACTGTAAAATCAACTCTACTGAACTTTATAGCATTTCTCACCTTAGCAATGAGAAAAGAACATTACTGCAAACGAGTACAAATACAGTAATTCTGTGATCAGAAACAAATATTCAATGAAATAATATTATTGCCTAAGTATAGAAAAACCACTTAACCTCCAAGAACCTGTTTTCTATTGCTGAAGTATATGCATTCTATTCAGTTATTTTATTAGTCTAAGGTTAAAAACTATATTAAGAAGCAGAAAACCCATAATAAGTTCATAGGTTAATGTCCACTTAAAGTCATTCTCACCATGGGATTTATACATCCAAAGCTTCTTTCAAGATACTTGAATTTTTTAAGCCAAGGATACAGGGAAAAAATTTGTTCGTTTGGTTTCCTTAAGAATGCCAAAACTTGATTCTAAGTTATTAAAAATAATAATATTAAATTAAGGACTATCACTTCTCAATTCACCTGAACTATATCATTATAACCAGGAATCACTATAATGACTCCTTATAAATAGTTGTTAAGTTTCAACATGTTCCATGACATCATATTCAGAGGAAAGAAAACCAGGGTTCTAACTAGTCTTTTTCAAATCTTTGTAAGTGTTTTGGCTAATGCCTATGGCTGCTCTATAGTGGCCATGTTGAACACTTAGTCTGTGACTTGTGAATGATAAAAGTCACCACCAGGTTCTTTATAAAGTATTAACCAACCCTCTTTGTATCATGTCTCCCATGAGTTTATCTGCCCAAATTTAGTTAGAATCCTCAAGGAAACTATATCAGTAAATAAAACCCACATAACTAAAGGGAACTTTAAAAATGAAACTTCCAGACTGACTGCACACATGCAAAATTTTATTGTCTAAATTTAAATAATATAAAGCATCAAATTTTGAGACAAATTGGAGAAGTCTAAGTGGGTATTCAGTATTTCTGATTTGAAGGTGGACAATTACTTTAGAAGTTGCAGTTATTTTAGATATTACAAATTTTGTGGTATTAAGATTGACCATTTTACTGTATAATTTCTGGGAAAACATAAGCATATTAATGTAACAAATATTATTATTAATATTTAGGTATTTAATATTTAAACAGTAATATTCTCAGTTATCCTTTGCTAGTGCCCATAAGTAAGTAATTTCAAATAAATCAAATTTAAGTTTCATTCCTAGATCCTTCTCTTTGATGATATTGTAAGTGGTCATGTTTATATGATCTCTGTCTCAACATGGTCATCATCTGTATGTAGAAAGACTACCAATTTTTGTAAATAGTTTTGTACACTGATACTTGCGGAAAGTATTGATCATTTCTACAAGTTTCTGGTGGAATATTTGCTGTTTGTTATGTACAACAGTAATCATCCATAGACAGGGATAATTTAACTCCTTCCTTTTCTGTATCTCTTTAATTTCCTTCTCTTATCTTATATTTTTAGCTATATTTTCAGGAATCATTTCTTGAATTTCTTTAATTTATTTCTCTTTCTGTGCTATCAAAAGCTTCAAACACAATAATAAAAGTGGGACAGAACAGTAGAGAGCCCTATCTTATTCACGATTTTAATGGATTGCTGCAAGTTTTATGTTTTTTTCTTTCTTATGGACGATGTTATCTGTGTATTTGTCTTATAAAACTCTTGTAATGTTTACATATGTTCCCGTCAGTCCTACACTCTCTAGGACTTTAATCACAAAGGCATGTCAGATTTTGTCAGAGGCCTTTTCTGAATCTTTTGAGATAAACATGTTATTTTTGTCCTTAAGACCATTTATATGATTTATTACATCTATCAACTTATATATGTTGAACTATAGTATCTCTGGGATAAAGCCAACTTGATTGCAGTAGATGAACTTTTAATTTTTTTAAGTTTGAAATTAGTATCTAATTATATCATTTTCTCCCTTTTCTTTCCTCCCTTCAATATTTCCCATATATCTTTCCTTGCTCTCTTTCAAATTTACGACCTCTATTTCTTTAATTATTGTACACACACACACACACACACAGATAACTGCTCATTCTGTGTAATGTTACTTTCATGTATATGATTTCAGAGCTGGTCTATTGATATCAACCCGAGCTGATACATCTACAGCACAATTCCTGCACATAAATCTCAGGGAATCATGCCGAAAGAACCAGCAGAAAGATTGGAAAAGCCAGAGGAAAAGTGAGATTAAGTCTCTTAGAAGTGTCAGAGAAGCTACAATCATGAAGACTCAACAATAGAGAGATTTTTCTGACATATTTCCTGTGTTCAGTTGACAAGTGTTTACTTGAGAACTTTTGTATCTATGTTCCTCAGAAATAGTGACTTGTAGTTTTGTTGTTCTTGTAGTAATTTTGATATTAGATATTAAATTAACTTGATATTAGAGTAATACTGGCTTCATAGAAGAATATTAGAAATGTTCCCTTTAATCTTATTTTCGAAAGTTATTTGACAAATATTTGCTGTAGTTCTTCTTTATAAGTCTGATAGGATTCTGATATGACTCTATACGGACATGGGCTATTTTTAGTCAGAAGAATTCATTCATTTCAATCTTCTGATTTGTTACAGAATCTCCTGATTCTGTTTGAATTTCACTTATAAAATAGTATTCAATTTATATCCCAAAGTTTAGGACATATTGTTTCTAAAATCATGGTAATCATAAGACCGTGTTATTCTAGAAGTAAAATAAGCTATCCTGGAAGATACAATTCAGAAAGCTACTTAGGCTTTGTCCTAAACCAATGTCATTCTTTGGCAGTACATTCTAATCAGAGTCCTATGGATTTCTAATGATATTCAGATTGGAAATGCCTCATAGTAATATTGAACAAGACAGAAATTAGACTCAGGATGAATCCAGTGTGTATAGAAGCCTTATGTGAGGACATTGGAAATAATCCAAACATTTTAAAGCAATTTGTGAAGTTCAAAGTGAAGTTCCCTAAGCTTATTCAGAAGCAGTATTTGAAAATATCAAAGCTTTTCAAAGGGACAGGTTCATGACCAAACAAACTATAAGTATAACTGGGTTAAGCAAGATAAGACTTAGTAATAGCTATGGCAAGCATACTCTAAGTTCAGAAATTAAACTAAAGAGGTTCAGAGTAGAAAAACTGGAAAAAGGCCAAAGTAAGAGTATCATTTTCTAAAAAATAAGAAATGACAAGGGAGCTTGCTACTCTCTATGCATTCAGTTTCTCAGAGGATATTGCTGTCATCTAAGACAAAGAGATATTCACATCAGACATTTCAGAGAACTTCAGAAAAATTCAGCATCAGATAAAAATCTGCATTAGAGTCATACCAAATAAACTGAAAGTTTGAATATTGAGTTGGCTGGCATAAAGACGTTATCATAAATGCATGTGGAAAGGCAGTCAGATCCCAAACCAGATGCTTTATTAAGAAACAAAAATGACTACAGAAATGTCCTTAGGTCACTCTTTGAACACTAATGTATTGTAATATTTTTATTATTTGTTAGAGAATTTCATACAATGTATCTTGATCATATTTACTCTCATTTTTTCCAAGAATAATAATCCCCACCCCTGCAGATTGCCTGTTTTCCTTTTTCCTTCCTTTCTTCCTTCATTTTCTTTCTTTCCTCCTTTCTTTCTTTACTTTTTTGAACAGCCTGCCTCACAGCTACATGTGGAAGTTGTGTTGTAATACAGACAACTCAGAATCGGTTGGTCTCTCGATTTTGATCAGTTATTACTTTCTAAGGACAGTAGAAAGGGAAATTGGTGGACACAGCTGGCATGAAGGGGTAATGGGAAAAATGTAGTGAAGGACAACATGGGGATGGGTTGAAGCAGGAAAGATAAATGTCACTAGGGGTGTTTGTAAAAAGCCATTGAGAATTTTAGCATTTTATGCTTACTGGGATAACACTTAACTTATCTGTTTACTTTAGCTCTCTGTAGTGATCTTGAGCTACTTTTCCGGCCCCCAATCTCCATCTTTCTGTGTGTGTGTGTGTGTCTGTGTTTAATTGCTGACTGATGACTGAATACAATGTAATATTGTAGAAGATATTGATAGCCTCAACATTTTCTTTCATATACTTCTTGTGTTTATTGTTTTGACTTCCCTTGTCACATTTCTAATCTTTCTGCACTAAGCCTATATATTTCTTAAGGTTTCAATATGGCCACCCTACTGTAAACATGCAATGCAATATCTATTGACTAGGAAAAGGGACTAAAGTAAGAGGCTTTGATAGATATTAATTGAAACAACTTTAACAGTTGAAATGTACCTTAAGCATGTTTCTCACTTTGCTGATAAAGGAAGAGGTTTAGTCATCCTGACCCTCATAGTAAGAGACACGTAGACCCTTTCTAGATAAATGTTTCTTAATCATTAAATACTTTAGTTAGCAATCTCTCTTTTACTTCTACATTTGGTTCATGCAACATATAACAATAAATCAGAATATGAGATGAGAATTATTTATGCTCATTTGAATTCTCATCATTGTTTAGTATGCCATCATAATTGAATCAGCTAGCACTCTTTCCTGGTTAAGAATTAGTTTATTCTACTAATGTGGGGATCTAGTTAGATAAAAATACATAAAAATGCAATTTGTGGATTTGTGGACTACTCACTAGATATATTCAATTCCAACAACATTTATATAGGATGAAGGGAAGGAAAAATACCCAAATAACATTAGGTTAGATGTCATAGTAATTTTATAATGCATTTCAACCTGGAAGAGGCAACACATTGTTAAGATTGTTTTACAATGGATACACATTTAAAAATTTAACTACATACTATATTTTTGTAGGAAAGGTTTAAATTTATAGAAAATTTGATCAGCACATACTAAAAATGTCTATATTCAACCTTTCTCAACACAAATACTCAATCTTTCCAAATACCAATATTTTGCAAAAACATAATGGATTTGTTGAAATAGACAAATCAGTTACAACACAGATTTTAACTAAGTGCACATAAACGTTCATTATCATTCTCTCTGTTAGACAGTCCAATGGTTATGATGAATCCAATCTCCATATATCCAGTTAACAGAACATAAGTAACAGTCCCCCTGCCCTTCAAACGCCCTTCTCTTCTGACCAAGCAAGCCTCTGGCAACCACTGAGGTTCTCCCCATTTCTAAGTTTTGCCTTTTCCATAATGCCACAAGATTAGAACTATGCACAATGTAGTCTTTTCAGACTTGCTTTTTTCACTTAAAGATGTGATTTTCAACTTCATCTTCCATATTTTGTAACACATTTCTTAAGATTACTGAATAGCATTGTGTAGGCAGAAGTTTTCAGTTTCTTTGCCCATTTACCTAAAGAGAAACATCTTGATTGATTTTGAATTTTGTCAATTATAAACAAAAAGGAGACTATAAATATTTGCCTGCAAGTGTTTAGACATTAGATCAACCCCTCCCCTCCTTTCTTGGTAAATCTAGGAACAAATTGTTGTGAATTATGGTAACGAATATAGTTAGTTGCACAATAAATTGCTTAAGTTGTTTCAAGTAGCTGTCTTAATTTGCATTCACAACAAATATGAATGAAAGCCCCTATTGCTCCACATCTTGGTGGAATTCACAGCAGCCCAAGGTCTGGAATTTAGCCATTCTAAAAGTATGGTATTTGCTCATTGTTTCTATTTGTATATCTATCACAACACATAATATTGTGCATAATCTTTATTTAAATTTGGAATATATCTTTTGTGTTGAAATATATGTAAATTTATGACTCATTTTAAAGTTAACCATTGGTGGGGAGGTCTTAAGAAGCTCTTTGTATATGCAAAAATAATATAGCAATGACATCTCTTCTTGTACCTTTAGCAGCGTTCTCAAACTGGACTTTAAAAAAAAGCATTAATTAAATCTAAATTACTCTTTTAATTCATAAGTTATATTTGGGAGGAGGGGCTACCTAGAAAGTTATGGTTATATGATGAAGTTTCTCCCTATGTCAGTATTATGAAATTTTATGGTTTTTTGTTTCTCATTTAGCTTGTTTGTTTGTACTTGTTGCAAAAGTCTGCCTCTCATTACATTCTTTTTAATTTCTTACTTTTTATTAGTTCTTTGAGAATTTCCTATAACACATTTTCATCATATTTGCTCCCTCTCCCAACTTGTCCCAGATCCATTCTCCCCTTCATTACCCACCCTACTTTGTGTTCTTCCCATTTTTTTAACCTATCAAATACAGTTTATCTTGTCCAAATATTCCTGGATGTTTGAGCTTCACTGAAGGGTAGTCTACACATGAGGGTCTTAACCATTAATGAGAACTGACTCTGCCATAGAAGCCATGAATTTCCAATAGCTTCTTATCTAGGGGTAGCACTTTGCTTGCACCTCCTGTTTCCATGCTGGAAGTTCGTCTAACACAAGCCTGGGTGAGTTTTATGCATGCTGTCTCAAATGCTGGAATTCATATGTCTAACTGTCCTGCTGTATCCATAAAACGCTGCTGTTTTGTGATAACCAACAACCTATGGCTTTTACAATATTTTGCCCCTCTTTCTGGAATGATTCTTGAGCTTTGAGTTTAGGGATGAGCTATTGGATGTTCTGTTTTGGGCTGAGTATTATTCTCTGCAGTTTAATCAATTGTGGATACCTGTGTAGATTGCCATCTACTAAGAGAAAAACTTCTCTGATGAAGGATGAGAGATACTCTAAGGAATAGGTGTAGTGATAAATCCTTTGGGGTCAGTTAAACAATATATCCATTTAACAAACTAACAGTAGTAGGTTCTACCCTAGGGATTATGGCCTGTTTAACCATAGGTTCTCAGTTCCAATAATGGTGATATGCATATGTTTCAACTTGTAGAGTAGACCTTCAATCCAATCAGAACATCATTGGTTACTCCCATGATGTTCATGCCACTATTGCACTCACAGATCTGTCCTTCAGTTGGTTATAGACATAACTTAGAGGATTCACAGAAAGGTAGGATTAGTTATTGCTTTTCTCCTTTGGTAGCATACATAACACCTTCCAGATCTATGAAAGCTAGCCAGTAATGATAAATCTTCCAAATGAGTACCATTTTGATATATCTATGTTCTATGTTTCAAGGGTATTATGCTTTCAACAATAGGGTCTTACCATCAATTTCTGGTAGGTATGTGGATATCTAGTTGTACCTCTATTCTTTTAAAATACTATCTAACCTCACCTCATTCAGTTGACTTTATGCAAGTGTCAAACATCACTTGAGTGTTCTGTGTGGGTCTATTTCTTGGTTCTATTCCATTCCATTAATTGCTATCATACTTTAACCCCTTTTCTTTTTTATTTTATGATTAATTTTCTGAGTTCAGAACTATGATATAAAATATTGTTGTTTAACTTTCCCTGATATGAACAAATGCCTATTTGACCCAGAGAGGGAATCAATGAAAGAACAATGATTACACCAAAGTCCAGCTTTGTGAACCACTAAAATTATTAGAGTTACTCATAAGAGTAGGGATTAGAGGCTACTAAAAGGGGCATGGATGACTCAAAGGGAGCTATATCACTGAAAATCCCACCTCATCATAGGTCATGATTCATGAATGTTCCAATCTGGAGCTTTCTGCATAACTTACAGAAAACTTCACTGTGTGGAGGGTATCATGATTGACTGGCCAGTTTGAGGGTCTCTTTCCCCCAGTAATTGTTTACTATTTCCATAACACTGAAGAAGGATGTCTTATAAATTTTTTCTTCTTTAGGGTGCTTTTGGTCGTAGTATTTTATCACAGCAACAGGAAAGCAACTAATACAATCACTGATGAATATGAAATAGCAACCACCTTAGTCAGCATTTTTATGCCTATAGCTCCATAGTATTCAAAGAAAAACTATATAAATAAATATAAATATATGTATATATATGTGTGTGTGTGCGTGTGTGTGTGTATGTATATATACATATATGTGTGTGTATGTGTGCATGTGTATGTGTGTGTATGCACATGTATATACATGATGCCTAAGGTTAATATAGCATTGAACTTGACATCCAGAACTGAGGTGCCCTAAAATTTGCTCAATGTATCACAAAATTTGCCTAGTATACATTTATTGCATCTTATATATAGAGTGACCTCCTGATTCCCCAAAATTTATTTCTCTTTAAAATCTGTTACTAAGAAAAAAGAAAATTCAGCCTATGTTGATTCTCCATGGACCTTTGCTGTATCTTTCAAGTTGAATATTAGTTTTTTCTTCACGTGCACAGTATAAAATTGAAAACAAAATTAATTTTTCAGTTGTACTACTGTTCATCTGTGTTATGTCACTTGATATATGATTTTTTTCTTTGAAATTTTGAGTTTTTACATAAAATAGACCAGATTGACTTGATTTTTATAGCGTTCAACAAAATATTTAGCAATTCAATATAAAACCACCGCAAGAGGTAATATATTGTGATTCTTGAAATATTGCAGTGGGTTTCAGACTTATTTAGATATCTTCCAGAGTGCTTAGAACATATGCCAAAATTGTTTTTAAGTTCAAAGGAAAGACATCAAGGTGTTTGTGCGTGTGTGCGTGCGTGCGTGCGTGTGTGTGTGTGTGTGTGTGTATGTGTGTGTGTTCCTAAAGCTATTTGGCAAAGTATTCTTACATCTGGGGAAAAGTATTCTATGTTATAAAATTGACATAAAGTTATCTAATATTATAGCATCAAAATCTATTTGACTTAGTATTTCTCCTTACATATGTTGCCTGAGATAAGAATATATTTCTCATATAAGAATGTCTGTCTCTGTTGCATTATATATATATATATATATATATATATATATATATATATATATATATATACACACACATCATATCTAATAATCATACATTGCCTGATGTTTCCTTTACAATTGTGAATATTAGAATGGCAACATATATAATTGTTGATATTTGAATGAATGATGAGCACTTGTCAGCTGCCTGTGAAGAGCACCTTTTGAAAATATAAATGTTGAAGAGGAAACAATGCAATATTTTAGACTTATATGAAATCTCTTATGTATAGCATAAAGGCTCCAACACCACCAAATAAAACAGAAACAAGCAATTGTCCTTTCACTGACACTTATACTATTAGCCATTCAACAACTTTATGACAGAATATTTTGAATCAAAATTATATCAATTTCCTCATATTTCCAAATGTACACATTTGAAACGTATTACACATTGTAAAATGTAATTGAAGTAAGGATCAAAAAATGACAGAAAATTCTTGTGGAGAAGAATTTCAATCATGTGAGTTTATTTCTAGAACTTCAAGAGATTTCAGACCCTGTCTCTGCAGTAAGGGAGCACAGGAGTTTATTTATTCTTTCTCTTGCATTTAATAATACATCAAAATTTAAAAGCTGAATTCAATGTTCTATGGTACAGTATTAGAAAGCCTTCGGTGGATAAATGATTAAGAGCAGGGAGTAGAGAGGGAAGAGAGGATATTGAGAACTCTGCTTCTCCAAATAGTATTGGAGCTTTCTGTTTTGCATCCTTGGCTGACATTAATAAAACACTTCAAGCTGATGTGGGTGGGTACTCCTTCCTGTTGCAAAGAGAACAAAACCCTCAAGGAGCAGCTGGAGACAAACATTGGAGAGGGGAGAAAGCAGAAAGTGAGGCATGGCTTCATCCTTGAAATCACACATTAAATTAACATAATAGAGAACACACAAGGAGTTTAAAATGTGTGACTGTTGCAGCACCATCAAGAGCTATTTTGTTGAGATCAGCAGAGAGAGTAAACCAAATGGATAAGATTTTATATTCCCTGGAATAGATGCAAATGATTCAAGGCAAATGTTTTTACCTAATGTACTCATGGCAATTCTGTACAAAGTCCTATGAAACAAAACATACGCAATAACTCTGTGATAGTAAGTAGTATTATGGACTGTTAACCACCAAACTTTCTTTAGATTTTACTAAAGAGGCATCTAAGTTAATTTGCTTTCAAAAATAACCTTTTTCTCACTACTTTTGCTATAAAATTTGAAAAGCTAAAATCTGAAGAATAAAACCTAAATGCTCCAGGCAAGGTGACAATTTCCCCCAAATATAAAACTTTGAGTAAGAAATCATGTCCATCATATGTTACAACTGGAAAGCGGATTGCAGATAATCTTTTGAAAATTAGTTTTTCAAATGACACTGATTCTGATGTGTAACTTTAAATGTGCGGCTGCTGCTACCACAGGCTGATGTTCCTTTAAAGTTTTCAAGTTAATGGTACAAAGGATCAAGGCTCTCCATCTGTCAACATGAAGTCAAACTGCACACTGTGATGAATCTCTGCTACCTTGCTGACATAAAAGTTTCATCTGAGACTCTTTCTCCCTGGTTAATTAATGCAGTAGGGAGTGGACCTGGCCCTAGACAGATACCTTTGCTCTGAATTGCAGGAGAGGATTATGTCAACTTCAAAATGAATCTACAAGTCGGCATGTTAAAATTTTTATTTACGAATGTGTGAGCTTATGTATTTATCAATTATGTATTTTTTTCTTATTCCTGAAATGTCATAGGAGTTTTGCCTTATGAGGAAATATATTTAAGGATCTTACAAAAGACTGCATTCTGACATAGATAGAAATGCTTTTAACTAGAAGGTGAAGGTGAGTTTCCTGGCTTTTGTTAGCTGCCAATCATGGAAGTTCCAAGTCACTAACAGTTTCCTTTGCTAACTTGATAACTAAGGTTGTCTGTGGTTTTACAGTTGCAACTAAGACAAAGCTTCAAAATGCCCGTGCCTGTGGAAGATCTGCAGCTGTAATACACTGAAGCAGCGGAAGTAATCTGCCAGAAAGCATGAGTAGCCCACATTAGCATGAAGGCAAACTCATTGAAGGGTGATAAAAGGAGAATAAGATGTAAGACATTGTGTGTGATTCTTAGATGCAAAATTAAGGAGCATAAGTCTCAACTATGATAAAGAAAGTAAGGGGAACAATAAATACTATCTAGACAAGCATACAAACAGCTCCATCACAGGACAAAGACACTGAAATGAAATTAGAAATAGACTGACTGTGTTTCAGACATTATGCTGCTAGGTTTTAAAGTCATTAGATTGAATGCTCAGTCCTTTCCGTCCTTTCGGGCTGTCAGAATAGAGTACAAAAACTCACTATATTTGAATTTTAATCAGAGTGCTATATATTATTTAACACTTCAGAGTTGTTTATCATAATCAGTAGACATTGCTCAAAACTGTAATTGTGTCAGCTGTAATTGTATGTATTTACAGTAGGCCACGGAGAATTCTGATAAGGTAGTGATTAAGAACAATTTGCTAAGACAAACAGCTTTTATAACAAAACACTGTGAATATGACACAAAAAGTGCTACAGGCAAATTTTACTTATAAACTTTACAAGGGTGCCTAGAGGTACGCTCAGTGTTAAAATGTTTCCCTATTATGTAAAAACAAAACAAAAAAACAAAAACAAAAAAATATTGAGTCATGTCACTAGCAGCAGAAAGGAGAGAAAATAGATTTAAACAAATACATGCTCACTCAGATTTGGCCCACGAAGACAAAGAAATGCAATTTTTTATGAACTCTACTATGATAATGTCTCAGATTAATTAATTAACAATAATTATGTTCAATAATAGCACATTAAGAAACATATACAATAAGTAGAAAGCCAAAATTATACCATAATATGCTTTGGGTAGGAATCTGTTGCTGGGCATTCAGGATGTCTGTCACTATTATGAGCTTTTAGTTAATAAGAAGAATATGTCAATTAAATACCAAGATCTAACTAATACCAATCATGGACTCTGAACTAGTAATAGGGATGACAATGATGGAGTTAGTGGTCAAAGACACAATTTATATCAATTTATATCAATCAATCAAGAAATTTATATCAATCTTTAAAATGCATTTAATGTGGTATTTCATGATAGATCATTCAGGTGGTAGTAAAACTCCACAAGCATATTTAAATTTGCACAGTATTATATACTCATGGCAGATCTTCCTATACAATAGCCATGTAAATTAATCTGGTATAGACAAGTTTGGCTAACTACTTTGTTTTGTGAAAATAGGAAAAAAATAAGTTGCACGTACTAAAGCAATGCTAATAAATGGTCAACTCATTCTTTGTGAAATATGTAACTGTTTAGGTCCCTATTTCTTAATGAAACTAAGTTAGATTAATGGAATATTCTTGGTTTCCACTTTACTGTCTTCCTACTGAGCCAGAGAGTAGAAAAATTCAAATGGGCACTTGAGGAATTATATTCTTATTTCCTTTTGTGAAATAAAAAAAAGATAAAATGTTGACCTATAAAGATTTGTCACACTAAAGAAATTGAGCTAAAGTTATTGCCTTTACAAGTTTGTTTTAAGGAAGTAACAATTAAGAGAAAATCATAATCTGTATTGGCTGTATTAATGTATTAATGGCTGTAATAATACTTAATTATTAGTAAACAAAATATAGCATAGGCCTGATAGTTATGCTATTTTAAATTTGATGTATACTGTCTGCATTGAAGGATGACATATTTTTATGTTTCTATGCCTCAGAACTCTCACTTAAAAACTTATTAATCTATTTGTAATAAGTCACTAATGTAATGTGTGCATCGCCATTCACTCCTGCCATATTGAATATGTGGAGGTCAGAGAGTAACTTGACAAAATGATTATTCTCCTTCTATCATATGGAGCAAAAATAAAATTGTCAGGCTTAGCGGCAAGTAAGTTTACCTGCTGAGGCATCACCCCAGCCTTAGAATTCTCTACTTTAAAATGGAAAATAAATGTTTACTCCAGAAGATGGGCCAGAAAGAGTCTAAGAGCCAGAGAATCAAAAAGCTTGCTGTAAGATCATGTTTCCTAGTAGTATCAGTGGTGACAAACACAAAGATTCACCAACACAACTGTCCAAACATGAGCTGAACAAGGACATGCCACAGATGATGTAGAAAACTAGAAGCATGGGTTGTGGTCTTCCCCAAGGAATTACACACCAATTGGTCTCCTATACCAAATGGTCAAACACAGGTAAAAGTAACATTACATTGACTGAGCAGGTTATATTTAAGAATATATATGTGTATACATATACTTATATGTATGTGATGACAAGATATGACAAGAGACCACAAATTTGAAGAACAGTGGTAGGATATGTAGGAGGGCTTGGAAGGAGACAAGGGAAGGTAGAAATGGTGTAATCATATTGTAATTTAAAAAATTTAAAAATGAAAAAAGAAGAGAGTGAAAACAATATAATTGTCAGAGCAAAAAATAACTTGAACTCACTTATCTTGCTGGATATTAAATTATAAGATAACATTTAGATAATGAGGCTGGAGAGACCAGCAGGTTTCCAACAACAGCAGAGCGCCCTGAAATTGTGGGTTATTTCAGGAATAGTTAGAGTATCACTGAGAAGGGAGAAAAACACATCAAAGAAATCAAGGAAATTATAAATAGGAAAGTGTCCCATGTTCATGGGTAGGAAGACAATGTTTTAAAAATGCTCAGCTACTTTCAGTTTGGTTGACGGATTGAGAACTATGGTATTCAATATTTCATAATACTAGTTTATAACTATTAAGACAGATGGTAGCAAGCATGTTCAACCTGTGCCCTGAAGGTCACAGTCATTACAGTTTAGCTATGAAAGTGGCCAACACATTTGTAAATGGTAACCTCACACTATGAAGTTTGGACACCCCTGGAAATTTGTAGGAAGGCCAAAGAACAAACATAAGCAACACAATACTGAGAAATAGGCAGAGAACAGACACGGACAGTAAGGGTTTACTATAAAACTGTTCTCTAGACAACCTGCATGGTATTTCTGAAAGAATAAAGAGATCAAGGGAACAGAATAGAGATCTGAGAAAATATGCTCACACAAATACAAGGGCAAACAAAATAATCCAAGGGAAATGGATCTATTCAGCAAATGCTGACAACTGGGCATTCATATGCAATAGCAACAGATCTAGATAGAATCACTCTGGATCATATACTTCCATATCAAAGGAAAAGTACTTCAATAATCTATAACATAAATAACATCCGTTTGACAATAGATTTATAGATAGATAAAGCAGCAAAAATCCACCAAAGAGGCAAATGGTGGATGAAACTATTAAAATCAGGCTCTAACACGTGCCAGGAATTCCTAAAAAAAAAAAAAAAAAAATGAAAATGCTGACTGTAAAGCAAAAATAAGTTACTTGGAAATATATGACTGATTTAACAGCTTGAATATGAAATATGCTAGGAAATCTTAAACCTTAACATTGATAAAACATCTAATTATAAACTGAGAAAATAATCTCAGGCATTTCACCCTAGAAAGTAGCAAATTATCAATGAATATGTGAAAGGATGCACAGTCTCATGGGGGACTAGAGACATGCCTTGAAAACAATCTCAGATATTTCTAAACACCTGTTAGAGTGGCTAACATTCACCAACCAAATGCAAGCATGTCACACCACAGGAACTCTCACCTACTTATGATTGGAATGTAAACAGGAACCACTACTTGGGTAGAAGACTCCACAGTTTCTTAAAGACCTTACACTACTTTTAATATACACCCTGACAGTAACTCTCTCAGGTATTTTTCAGTTAAATCTAGAACTCACATTCTGTACACATACTTTCAGAACAGAATTATTAATAATTTGTTAAATTTTGGATGCAATTTAGATGCCTTTTCTATCTATCTTTTCTATGCCCAGTGCCAAACACATTCATCGGAATATTATTCAGTGACAAAAAATATTATCAGGCTGACAAAACACCAAGATATTTTAAATGCATATTTTAATATCTGAGCCAGAAAAAAAACTGAGCCAAGTAATGGTGCTCATGCCTTTAATCCCAGCACTCAGGAGGCAAAGACAGCCTGATCTCTGTGATTTTGAGACCAGTCTTGTCTACAGAGTGAGTTTCAGAATAGCCAGAGTTATAACAGGGAAATCTTATCTAAAAAAGAATAATCAAAAAAAAAAAAGAAAAGGAAGAAGATAAAAGTCTGAAATGTTTGTAATCTATTTGAGTCTAATTATGTGATACTGTAGAAAGTGTGGGGATAGACTTGGAGGAAGAACAAGCATAATTGGTATAAGTCTGTAGATGTGTATAGGGGGCATGAGAGACAGATGAATGAATTAGGGCCTGGCATTTTCAAGGACAGCAAAAACATCCTTGTGATACTGTAAGAATGGATTCATGATACCATGCTTTTATCAAAGTTCCAAGTAGCTCAACACAGAGCCATTACCAATATAAACAATTTGGATGTTAGATAACAGTACTTCAATGTCAGGTAATCAGTTATATAGAATATATCCTCCTCAAACAAGTTTTTATAAGTGGGGAACTGTGGGTCTGGGAAAATACACAGGACATTGCTGAATTTTCCCCTCAATTTTTCTGTAAACCAGAATGCCTTCCTGAAAATAAAGTTCACTGACTGAAAAAGTAAAAATGTTGGTTGGATCAAAGTCCATGAATGAAATTTGGAATTGTAGTATAAAGAAAACACAACCCAAGGATGCAAATTAAGACAAAGATAGCAGATGCTGGGAGGCAGGGAGTGTCCAGGAGGTAGTCAAAATGTAGCATCAATGTCATTGACGAATATAAACTAGTAGTTCAGTTACTGTGGAAAAATAACAGGGAGTCTCCTCAAGATGGAGAGTAGTGCTATACAGTAGACTTTTGTACATGATATAGCTGATGCACTCACAAACTCACTCAGTTACCTGAGCAATACCTGTGCAAGATCAACCCAATTAAAATTCTGGCACAGAGCTGGGAGGAGGTCATGATGCTAGGCTCCTGGGAGTTGGAGAGGAAATCATTTCTCTATGGGGGTGTGGCCCCTGGTAGGGTGACCATACTGCAATGAACGGCCATGCACACACACACACACACACACACACACACACACACACAGAGCACTCAGTGTGATGTAAAAGGAAAGAAGTTTTGCAAGAGTAAGGAGGGGTATATAGGAGGACATAGAGGAAAGAACTGGAAGGGGGAAATTTTGCAATCATATTAAAATCTTGTAAATTAAAGGAAGATATGAAGTTGGGAGAAGGATATGTTGGGGGGATTGATAAGGGAGGTGCATGGGTGAGAAGAAAGCTATGATCTAAGTAGAATGTATCCATGCAGAAAAAGAACGAGAAACAAAACTAGCATGGGATTCAGTAATACATTATTGCACAATTAGCCACAGAAATTTTTATCTGTATGTCAAAGAAACCTGTACAAGGTAGACGTAGATTCATGTGAGATGTAGCTGTAGATTCGGGTTCAGAAACATTTATTCTTTTATCTAATTAAATCACCAGCTCTTGCCCGGAGCTCTAGAGCCCTAGAGCATTTTGGCCTCTATGCAATCTATTCTCAATGCTTGAACTGGAAGGCTTCATTCAACCTTTCTACAATCTAGAATATTTAAACTGCAAGCCCAGCCCTAGAAGGCTTCAGCTTCAGTCTGAGACCTACTGCTGTCTGCTCCTTCTGAACTCTGACTCTACTGATTCAGGCTCAAACTGTTTTTCAAACTGCCTATCTCTAACTGACCTTCAGAGCTGGCTTACAGTTTCTCATTCAACTCTTCTGACTCTGGCAAACTCTGGTTGCCTCAGACTGGACTGTTCTGCTCAACTTCAAACTGACTCACCCTTCCGGTCTGATATTGACTTTTGCTGAACTCTGATGTGTCTCAGTGTCTCTCCCTGAGCTCTCACTGCTCTGTTCTGCCTCTATAACTCACTGCTGCCACTGATTTTTCTGTAACTGACTGACCTGCTGAGGGCCTGCTTTATGTATTGTGAGAGTGGGACATGTCCTTACTCTGACTCACTCTGCTAACTCTTCCTCTGATTTGTCATTTTGCCTGTCCTTCACTCTGATGCACCTCAGTCACTTCCTGTGTGACATTAGCTCCTTCTGAGTTCTGCTTCCTGTCTGTTTCCATACAGTTTCTGTCTTAGGGTTTAAACGTGGACCACCACTGCCTTCTGAAAACTGGGATTAAAGGAGTGTCTACATTCCATTCAGACCACACAGACCTCTGAGTGTAGACCCCTGGAATGTAGACCCTAGCTTTCACACATGGCTATTCCTTTGCGCACTCATGTATATGTTTACACACACACACACACACACACACACACACACACACACACACACACACTCATAAGCATTTGGCTACTATTCAAAAATGAAAAAGAATAGAATACTGTCATTAGTATATGGGTAGAGATGGTAGTCATGATGTTAAATTAAATAAGGTAGATTAGGCACAGAAAGTTATTTAGCACATTATTCACATGTGCAACCTGAGAAGATTATATTATCAAAATCAAGTGCAGAATGACTGACAGAAGACACTAGGAAAAGCTAGGAGGTAAAGGTGTGAGCAGAGATATTGACCAATGTATGTCTCAGTTAGACAGGATAAGGATCTCTTGTTCTGTATTGTGGCTGCAGGAATGGGGACACAGTATACTTAGTTGTATTTTTAAGGAGGAAAAAAGGAATTTGGATGTTTTGACCAAAAATAAGTGATAAATATTTGAGAAGATAAATCTGTTTAATTTGTTATAAAGAGTTCACATGTGTACTCAGAATTTCACATACTCCAACATGATTATCATCATTTCTAAATTCTTAGTTTCCTGCTAATCTACTTATTTACATAATCTTAAAGATTCACTGTACATTTAGCGTCTCCATATTAATTATTTTGGTAATTCTGTGAGGAAGTCTGCTTTAATCACACATGAATTTCAAAAACAGTAACCAATGTAACAAACAAACAAAAACAGAGGAAAAACATCCAGTGAGGAGATTTTAATATCCTCTTAGAATTTGGTGATAAGATCAGAGGTAATGAGATCTCTTTTTAAGGAATAAAAAATAGTCAGTCATTGTCGAAGAGCAAGCTCTAAGCATTTTCAAATTGTTGGACAGTTTGATTTTGAACACATTGGCTTTGGAATGGAACTGACTTTGAAATGAAAGCATAAAATCCCTTCACATACAAGTCTTCAATTGTGTGCCTGAAAATATTTTGATTTCTTTGTGTAAGTGCTATGGCATATCATTGCCTCTAACTACATGCTTACCACAGTGTTTGAAAATTGAGCTGGAAATTTACATAGCATATCACAAGTGTAGCAAAGCAGGAGAATATTAAATGGATATGCAAATTGATTCATGAATATGAATAGTATCCCAAGTTACAGATACTGTCATAACATCACAGAACTAAAAATGGAATTTTATTACAAAAGCTGGAGTTCTGTAGAATAAAGTATAGCAAAAATGATTGACTATCCTAATGTGTAGGTTCCTAGAATCTAGTTTTGAGACACAAACAGTAACCGAACTATGAGAGTTACCACTTCAAATACTTATTTAGAATTAGCAACATTCCTCAATGTTGTCATATTATTTGTATTTTATAAAGTACTATGATAGAAATGTGTCCTGGGATCTCCAATACTGCAAGGTAAGTAGGGCAGGTGCATCTATTTGCATATGAGTAAATTATAGCTTACAAGATGTTATTTTTCAATTAAAAATTTACATTTGCCTGTGTATATGTGAGTATGTACGTATGTAAGTATTGTGTGATGACATACTTACTGGAGTCATAAGTCAGCTTATAGGGTCTGTATATCTCTTTTCACAATGTTGGTTCTATGAAAGGAACTCAGATCTTAAGCCTTTGTAGTTAGTGCCTTTATCCACTAAGTCACCAACCACATCAACACAGAAATTTTTAAAACATTGGACCCTTTGTGAATTCTAGGTTTTTTGACTACCACACAGGATTCTGAATATAACTTGACTTTCTTACAGTGTCCTAGAGACTAAATTAGTGGCTGCCTTCCTTCTTACACTAGAAAGCTTATGAGGTTATTACTAAGAGGAAAGATAGGTACTAGATACTTTGGAGACCCCAGATCAGCTCCTTTCTGAAGGGAAAATGCAGGCATCATTGAGGCATCAGCAGTCTCTGAAAATGAGAGAAAGCAGGCTATAATCACACAGTTGAATGAAGCACATATGGAATGAGGAGTTGAAGTAGTTCCAGTATATTCTATGGAGAACTGATGCCAATCTCAGCTTACCATTGTAAGCAGGTTTAAATAATGTGTGCTTATACATAGCTATAAAAAATTTCAGCTATTATGTAAATGTGTGGTGACCTCAACTTCTACCTTCCCTAAGACTTCACAAACCATAAATTTGCAACCAATAGAGGACCAAATCATTACCTGTTGCTTGAACCCATTCTGGAGATTTTGGGGACCCTTGGGGGTGGGGGTGAGCTGATGCAGAAGCAACACACAAGCTCCGGAAGCCCAGTAAGCGGCAAAAGTAGACTCATTTATTCCATGAAGAGGGATCCCTTTTAAACCCTTGCCCAGCATCCAATTGGCTCCTGGATTGCAGGCTTCTGTTGTGACTCTTTCACATTGGCTTGTGTCTTATCACGTCATCTGTCTCTGGGTCCATTGGCAAGTTTTCAGGTTGGCTTGAACAGGAAGTCTTAACTGCTCATGCATCAATGGTGGGCTTATCCCCAGGCATGTCCAGGCAAGTCCCAGGCCTACCCTTAGTGGGAGCCCAGACACACATGCGCACATACATGCTTTTTAGCGATAGGCCTTGTTCCTGCCACAATTACCCAACAAATTTGAGAAACTTTAGTCTGTAATTCTATCCAAATTCAATTAAATATGTGAAAATGTTTGCAAGCATGCCACTATCTACCTTCTCAGACTACCTACACTGCTATAACTGTATAAGGATAGAATTCTTCCATGCCCTTTCTCATCACAATCACTATACTCTTTCTACTCTTTCTATTGGAAATACTATATCACATGACAACCATCTCTCTTTTTGCTAAAGCTGAGACACAAAATCCCACTATCCATGAAGTATCTACCCTATCACAGATACAGAGGTGAACTTTGGATTTTCCTGTGTGTCAATCTTCCTGTCTCTTCCATGGAACAACCACTTCATTCTTCAAAATAAACACGCCTGGGCATTATGTTTTTTAAAGGAAATGTATTGAGGGCCTTTCTGGTAAAAGCCACTTTAGTCTTCCCACAATGTACAAGGAAAATGGTTGAATGTTTGCTTGGCAGTCAGGGATTTTCAGCATGGGTCCTTCCCCAGCTTCTGTGTTTGCAGCCCACTAGACCTTTAGTGGTCTGCCTCCACTGTTCTGAATTTCTTGCAGCTGCAGAAGCAAAATAGCTTTTTAAAAACTGTGACATATAATTATACACATTCACCATATAGAATATAATGTGCTGAAGTATATATACATTGTGGACTCTTTACATCTATATAATTAAAAAATGTATTACCTCCCACAGTTAATCATCATGTGGTTCGATAGCTTTAAAGCTGCTTGTTTCCTGGTCTTTCTTTTTGCCTCTAATAGGATTGCCCTTTTGTTCCCAGCTCACCAAGAAATGTTGCGCTCATGTTTGAAACTCAGTGCAATTGTCACTTTGTGTGGAAAGCCTTTCACTTTTCCCTCCTTTGAACTGGAGCTGTCCTTTGTATATAATTCTATTATTGCACCTTTTAAATGGTATTGCCATTATTTGTTCTTGTGTCTAAACATGCCTGGTTTCATCTAGATGGTCTCTCTGGAAACAGTAAAAGAGAGAGACACTTGAGTTAATAGCATCTTGGGTAGTTATTTTAATGAGAAGACTTTAAAAATAAGCATGAAAAAATATTTAATGTCAAGCTGTCTATGTTGTCAGGAGCTGTGCAAAATGGCAGACGGTGTCATTTCTGCATTTAAGCCCATTCTACTGTCTGAGGGAAAAGGGTCAGACGTAAGAAAATGACTAAACCAGTTCACATCAACAGGGTTTTCTTGAAAAGCAAAACTGCATCATATAGGAATTGAGACCATTTTAAGACAAGAAAACATTAAAACTTGCATCATTATATGTGTGTTAGTACCAAAATAGTATTTGCTCAACATATATCCCATATATCCCTTCTTTAGAATATTCATCAAATGCTTCTTAGTAAGTTTAAATATTTTCTACACAAGTGTGAGAATGATAGAAGTCTATAATTAACCAGAATGCAATACAGACAACAAAGACTAAATATTCCAAGTCTCTGCCATAGAACAGAATTTGATAAACTGACTTTTAAACAATTACATTTTTAAGTATTGTTAGATACTAGTTTAGTCCCTCCTATGAAACACTGGTGGCATGGTGGTACTCCATATTTATTCCTATATTTTATGTATACTGTGCTTCAATATTAAGATATTTCCCCCTTCCCCAAGGGGTTAGTTTGGCCACTGCTGAGAAAGCATACCTTAAAATTATTATTTTCAACAATGTTGACTAGACGGAAACAATGAAAACTTTCACTTTCATTACCTTAATTTGTGTTATTTCAAAATATGACACAGTGAAATGCAGTGCAGCTAAGATTGGTGTGCTGCAGGGCAGCCATCACCCCAGGGGCTTCTTCCCCCCTGGGTTCCCTCTTAGCTCTTGTAAGGCTTCCCCTGAGAATTAATCCAAGCTGCTTTTCTGAGCAAGTTAGAATTTCCATAACATTGGCCACGATGGTAATCAGACTCTCAGCTCAACTTCTAAGGAAGGTCAACTCAGTGTTTGTTTTCTCAGTTTGTGTATTCCAGGCGCACTAGAATATTAATTCATGCCCTGAAACAGGAAACAAGGTATTTTTCTTAGCTTCTCAGGCAGGGAAATAGGGGTAAAGCAGGGTTGAAATCTGTCCAAATATGAGATAAAGGAAGATATCCATGCCAAAGTTTTATATAATTTATACAAACTCAGAAGGTTTCAATAGTTTCTCACCCAACATAATTCTTATAGGTTTTCAGAGAGCTATAAATGTCTCATCTATTCTCTTTATTGGCAGCCAAAATTAATAAAACACCAAATAGATCCACATTTGTTATATAATACAAGGTATCCACTTGATAATAACACATATTAATTGGGAACACTTGTGTGCCTATGTACCACAACAATAACCAGCATGGCCACAATTACCCTACGGAATAACCCTATGGATGTAATAGTCACACCATGCTTTGATGGTAACCAACAGCTCCCAAATCGGACTGAAGATCTGTTCAACAAGAAAGAAATCTTTTCTGGTACTAGAAACCTAGCCAATTACCCTGGGATAGGGAAGTCATGGATCATAGGGGAGAACCTACAATCACCACGTTAGTAAATCAGCATAATTCTTCCCTAATTACATTTTAAATATTTGTCCTTATACCACAGGTAACTGTAGTTCTCACACGTCCTCAAGGAAAATTCTCTTTTCAACAGATGGAGGCCATACAGAAAAACACAACCAGTCAAAATGCTTAGTTGTAGAGTTGAATCACAATGAATACATCTACAATATAACACCCATACTTAAGGCTCAGGGAATACTGTGGAAGAGGAGGCAGAAAGTCTGTAAGAGCCATTACATCAGGAAGTTCACTGTAAGATTGTGTCTCCTAGTAATTTCTAAAACTCCACCCATAAAATGTCATTAACATGACTATATAAACATGAGCTAAATAAGGTTGATACCAATAGACATGTCAAATTGGACAATAAAAAGCCACTGAGGCTTCAACCCTATCCAGAGAACTATAGGCATCAAGGAATGCTGAGAGTTGAATAGTCTTCTCTAGGGAATACAACATCAATTAGTTTTCTACTACCAAATGTTCAGCCTTGAAAACATAGATACAAATAACATTATCCAGACTGAGCAGAGGATATTTACCAACTTGGGAATATATATGTATATACATATATTATATAACAACAACTACTGAAAAATAGGACATGAATTTGAAAGAAATCAAGTAGGGATATATGGGAAGTATTGAAGAAAAGAAAAGGAATGGACAGATAACATGATTATAATTTCAAAATATAAAGGAATTTTTTCAAGACTATCTGCCATACAATAGACAATATTGAAAATGTTAAAATAATAGCCAAAAATGAGTTTAAGGGTCAGGACTTCTTTAAAGATGCTTCTCCAGATAATGCCAAACACAAGGAGAAATTGTATTGCCAGTTCCCAGTTCCTCTTATTTTAACTTTTTTTTTTTTGACTATAGTTAAGTTATCCTCATTTTATATTGAGGCTAATGGTGATTATATTTCTGAATCACTTTTTATCTAAAAAAAATCAATGTCAATTTTATTTCCAGATTATGGGCGTCTACATATAACTGTAGAACTTGAGAAACATGATTGCTCACAGTCTGGGCTGTAGATCTGTTCCTGCTTCTTAGTAACTGTTCTTCACATTTTTGTTCAAACTGTTATTCAAATCCTTTTAATTTATTGGATCACCTAGGCAAACTTTGGAACTTTTATAGCAATGGTAGTAGGACCTAAAAAGGAAAATAACCAATTTCTTTAAATTTTAATGTTACTAACACCTATCTTTGAACATGACTAGAAATGCAAAAACAAAAATAACATAAATATTTGGGAGATTTTTCTCATGTCTGTGTTTCAAGCTTAATATCCCAAATGAATTTTGATGTGATTTTTATGTTAAATGCATAATTTGCTTCTTGAAAATTATTTATATGGAGTTATATTATATGAAGAAATATTGCAGAGTTGAGAAGCCCAATCCCAATGGACTTATCTACACAATACTACTACACCTAAGCCTTAGAGAACAAACCTTGTGGAGGAGTGGGTAGAAAGATTGTAAGAGCTAGATGATTAGGAAGATTGCCTTGAGATTGTATCTCCTAAGAATGTCAGAAGCTATAGCTATAAAGTCTCAGCAACACAACAGCCCAAACATGAGCTGAACAAGAACAACAATAGACACGTCAAAGTGGACATGGAAAAGCCCATGAGGACTGAACGCTCCACAGAGAACTACAGGCAAGTTAAGGAACACTAAGAGTAGGAGAAATATTCCTCCCTAGGAAAGAGCACACCAATTAATTATCCAATGCCCAATGGCCAGCCCTGACAATATACATACAAGTAACATTATATGTGCTGACCCAGTTATATTTAGGAATATAGATGTATGCACATGTATACATATGTGTGTATTAACAACTAAAGAAGAGGCCATGAATTAGAAGGAGAGTAGAGAGAGGCATATAAGAGCATTGAGGAAAGTGAAGGGAAACAATCTTTTAATTATATTATAACTTCAAAATTTTTGTAAGAAGAAAAACAAAAATAGATAAATACTTAATACTGGTGTGTGTGTGTGTGTGTGTGTGTGTGTGTGTGTGTGTGTGTGTGTGTGTGTGTTTGTGTGTGTGTGTGTGTGTGTGTGTAAGCTTAACATCAGGCTGAAGGGGGAGGCCCCAGAGTTCTTCCTCTTTCAGCTTTCCCAATGCTGTGATTACAGCAGACTTTATAAGTGGATCTAAGCAGGAGTTACAAACCTGGGACCTTCCTTGTGCTTCAGTGGCAAATATTTATCAAGGAAGTCATCTCCAAGCTCCCTTAAAATTGGTACTTAAGCCATGTAAGAAGGCTATTCTGCAAGAAAACAAGCTGTGGCTAGCCTGGCAAGTGTGGTGGAGAAAGTTTTCTTCAGAAGCAACCATCCTAGGGAGGGAGCCTGGTGAATGTAGTCCATCCTGAGGAGGAATCTTTGTAAAACATCATCTTCTATGTGTCTCAGGCATGGAATCACAATAGTAAAATCCTTCCTAGGATGACACTTAGTCTTGGAAAGAAGGCAAGTCATAAAGGAGAATTTGCCAAAGTGACCAGGATTAGAAAATCACTTTTAAACCCAAACACTAAACTGCAGTCTGAAGATTACTATGTTTACATATTGACACTGGACACCTTGCCAAAGCAAGCAAGGACAGATGGTCACTAAAATCTGAAAAAAAAAAAAAAAGTGCTAAAATACCACTTGGATCAGGCTAAGGCTGGCTCCAGCTTAAATCAAACTCCATTCAAAATTCCACTCAGGCTGTGTTTTCCTTCAACATCTTATAGCTTTTTAAGTTTGACAGGCTCCTAGAAGAACAAGGGAGAACACACTCATAGTTCTCATAGTAGTTCTCATAGCTGAGAAAGATGAGCTCTGATCAGAATTTACATACACTTCAGCAACAACTTTAGACCTTTAGAAGATTTACCCCTGGAACCTTCTTCCATAAAAACAACAGTCTATTAGTAAGGTGATGAAGGTTTGACCCCATTCAAAGCAGAGTTCTAATTATGCATGATCTAACCTTGAAGGTCCAAGGTACATGCAGATTGAAAATGAAAGTGGTCTCTGAATTTTAATCCTTGAATTTGTGAAATCCAAGAAAACTACAGGAACAGCAAATGAACAATGATTTAATCTCTCCTAGAGAGGCACAAGAATAAGCCAGTATAAGATTTCTTCCTGCATTTCTATCACCCAAGTGAAGGTGGGCATCAGAAAGGCCCTGTAGAATAACTAATGAGGAACCACAGTGATAAGCCGTTTAATCAAAAATATTAGCACAACAGTTTGTTCATGAATCAAATCTATGGGCTTTCAGCCCAGAACATGTTCTTCTTTGGGTTCAATGAAATTTCCCTAAGGGCTCATGTTTGTAAATGATAATGTAAAAACCAATGAATTTTCTGTGTACATTTTGATTACATGGAAAACCACTAAATATTATACACAAAGAAGGTAAGGCTTTAAAATGATAATCAAAGAGAAATAAGTAATATCTAGCAATCCTAACCAACCATATTTCCTAATTTCTGTGGAAAACAACAACAAAACAGTGGTCAAACAGATACAAGTGGTCATTCTTGGATAATCTAAGTGGAATCTGTTAGACTTCTTCAGTTCTAAGTCACCTCTTATACTAAGTGCTTCTTGGTTCCTATCATATGGACAGTGATTTAACAAAATAGCCCAAGTCAGGAGTATATTTTCTGCTTCAAGGAAAACATCTGGACCACAAAGTGATTCCACAGAGATTGCAGGCTTTGAAGGGAGACCATGAAAATCGGTATGATTATAGAATATATAAAATATACAATATTCGAGGTTATTAGAGCAAACTCCTGAAAAGATTCTACCATATATTATTGTTTTCCCTTTCTTTGGTCAATTTAATGAATCTGCCAGGAAAATATTATTTAACAATCAAACATCTTTTTCCATGATAAGTAACATGAATCTAGATAAATCTAAATATACAGAGAAGTAAAAAGAAAAAAAGAGAAATCTCTAGTACTACATCCCAGAATAAATACTCTTAGTTGCCTTGTGCTTTACACTTACAATTCTTACGTTTGATATTTTCATTTTATGGATGATTGTAATCACACTGAACTTACAAGGTTTTTTTTTTTTTTAAATCAGTTTTTAATAGTAATTCATTGATCCTAAAATGAGGGTTGTAAAAATTATTGAACAATATTATTGGCAGATGATACGTTATTTTCTTCAAGTTATACAAAACCAAAAAAACCAAGCTGATTAGAAGATATAGACAATAATTCTTATTTCCCTAGTAATAAAAATGTACCTCATGAAGCTGGAGAGAGGCCTCAACGGTTAACAGTGCTCGTTGATCTTGCAGAAGACCCTAGTTCAGTTATTAGCACCCATGTGGTAGATAACAACCATCCATAAGTACATTTCCAGGGAATCCAGTACCTTATTCTGACTTCTGCAGTCTCGAGTCTCAGACATGGTGTGCATGCACACTTGCAGACAGAACACTCAAACACTTTATTTGTACAATAAATAAATCTATGTGTTTGAGAAATAAATAATTATTAAAAGATATTTCAATGATGCACCTTGTGCAGCTGTACTCCCATGAAGATCTAGTGAGAAAAGATGAGGAGAGGAAGTGACAGAATAGATATTCTCCTAGCATAGTAACTTACTTTAGGAAGTAATGAATTAGCCAGGTACTAGATGTTTTCTGAAAGGTTATACATTTGTTAATTGTCCCATGTGTATGATTTAAAGAAAGTAGCACGAATACAATGTATTTCCAGAATCAAAGGAGTTGTTCAAAGAAACAACAGACCCCAAAAATCACCTGAAAACATAAATAAGTGGACTTATTACAGGAACAAAGTAAAGGGAGGAATGCTAATCCTTCTAACTAAAACATGTCCAGCTAACATCATTTCTTTAATGAGACATTATCTTCAAATGATCTGGAAATACATGGCAATGTTTTTCTGTTTCATTCATATATGCTGATTTGAAATACCCTTCATTAAACCTTTCTTGATGCTTCAACCCTTTTAATTTATCACTCATTTCTACAACATTCACAAGGGAATTTCCTCAACTATGCTCACAGTTCCCCTTCCTTTTCTCTGCCTTAACAGTCCTAGCTAGGATAAGGTCTCTCACAGTCAACAGAGATCCTCCAACCTGATAAAATGCAATATTGTCCCACAGCATTGCAAAAGCCAAGGGTCAATTTTTACTAACTCTATCAGAAAGCTGCAGCAGGAATTGTGAAGAATTTTTGTGAAAGTACTGATGATGCTGGTAGCTTCTTAGCTGACTGAAATGCTCTCCTGTTTGGGTTTTGGGTTCTTTTTCTTTTGGTTTTTAATACAATCTGTGTCTATTCTCTGGTCATTCTCCTGCTTGAAGTATTCATTTAACAGGAGACTAGGATTTATATAGACCCCCTCGGAGGCAGAGAAGGAGTTATTCCATGGATAAGTAATAAAGGTAGTGAATTTTCCAAGATAGCTAGCTTATTCTTCATCACCCTTACTTGAGATAAAAGCCTTATAGCTTAAAACAAAGGCCTTGTCGGATTTTGTCTCACCCAGAAGGCACTCTGCTTCTGGACTGGCTCAACAAGTTCAAGTCCTGCTCAGAAGATATCTACAACAGTTCTGGGCCAATCAACCACCCCAGCTTTCTTCAAACTGACCAACCCTAAATGAGGAGAAAAAAGTCTGCAGAGGCTTTAAAAAACACAAGCTCTGGAGAAGAGACTGGATATTTTGGCTCTCTGAGTATCCTCCCCCCTCTCAACACACACACACACACACACACACACACACACACACACACACTTTTGCATGATATCTTTTCCTCTGGAGCAATTTGTAGGGCTGGATTTGTAAATAGATACTGCTTAAATTTCATTATATCATGCAATGTCTTTTTATTTTCTATCAATTGTGATTGAAAGATTTGCTGGTTATAGTAGTCTAGGCTGGTATCTGTGGTCTCTTAGAGTGTGCTGAACACCTATCTAGGTCGTTTGACTTTTGGAGTCTCCACTGAGAAGTCAGGTTATTCTACTGCTTCTGTCTTTATGTATTTGTTGTTGTTGATTTTCTTACCACTTTTAATATTCTTTTATTCTTCTGTACATTTAGTACTTCAATTATTATGTGCCTATACAAACTTCTTTTCTGGTTTAGTCTATTTGGTGTTTATATGCTTCTTGTATCATAAAAGCCATCTCTATCTTAAGATTAGGAGCAATTTTTTCTTAGATTTTGTTCAGAAAATGTCTGTGCCTTTGACCTCGGTTTCTTCTCCTTCCTCTATTCCTATTGTTGTATATTTGGTTTTTTCATATTGCTCAGATTCTGTGGATTTTTTTTGTGCCTGGAGGTTTTTAGACTTAACATTTATTTGACCAGTGTATCTATTTTTTATATCTTGTCCTCAATGCCTGAGATTCTTTCTTTCATTTCTTGTATTCTTTTGGTGAGGTTTGCCTGAGTTTCCTGTTCAAGTTTCTAAATTTTTCATTTCCACAATTCTTCAAGTTTGTTTCCTCTTCATTGTTTCTGTATCAACTTTCAGATCTTGAACTATTTTATTCATTTCCTTCTACTGTTTCTCTATGTTTTCATAGAATGTCTTTAATAGATTTATTCTTTTCCTCTTGATGACTTGTTGGTTGTTTAACTTTTACAACATAAACCTCCATTTTTATATTATTCTGCCATTACATTACATTTCAAGTTTATTAAAATATAAATTTCATTTTTGGAACTTCAGTGAAACAATGTATGCTTTTTAAGATAATTGAAATCATCATAAGATTAAAGTCATCACATTCAAGTACATCCTCTGTCTTCTCATAATTCAATTTTCTTTTATTTTCATTATGACATTTTATATTTTCTTCCATAAAATCAGATGTATTCTTGGCTACTTTAGTTTTGTTTTCTCTCTCTTTTTTAAACTATATGTTTCTGTTTAGTGTTAAAAAGTCAAGCCATACTTAAGTTCTAGACATCTGCTAAGGAAGTTTGGCATTGTACCATAGATTATGCTAGCAAGAGGACAATGCTAAATTATTTAGAGAGCCTATTGCAAGAAATTAAGTAGTCCCTTATAATTGGTACTTGTATTGGCTTTATTTCCCTACCAAATCTTAATAAAAATAGAGATTGAATGGGCTAATGTGGTATACCAATATCACACCAAGGTTAGTCCTCCCTTTGCTACAGGGGTAATATAGGAGTTCCCAAATATTATTCCACTCAGGGAAATAATCTCATTTGGAGTGAATCACAGCATAGAGACAATGGCTTTAGCTTCAAATGTCTGAGTTGTCTTTTTAGTTGAATGCATATGCTTAGAAGATCTATGTTTTGCAAGAACATGAACCATTCAGGGAAAACTACATAAAAATCTTTAGTGTTTCTGATATGGAGCAGTACTACATACTGAAAATTGATTCAGGAAATTCTAAGATTCCTTAATACATTTGATCATTAACTAATTCTGCTCACTCCAAGTCATTTTAATATCCTTGTATAAATATTGCATAAGAAATAATATCTTCTTGACAGTTTTTCTACAGATTTAATTTTCTCTTCATTTTGGAAACTACAGTATTTGTCCACAATAACCAAACAAGCCATATAGTAACATTTTCCACAGATATTTCTTCACAGTATGTATA